>JASCZI010030830.1:14697-24797 GCA_036250425.1 Stylosanthes scabra
TCTTTGATTCTTTCTATACCACCTTTATTCATATTATAATATTTCCTTTACCACTTTTATCTTATTATATCATTTTATTTTACCATTACCCTACAAAATTAACTACACACTTCATAACAAAAATACAACAAAAATGAGATGCCCACCTTTTCCCTCCATGACCTTAGCTCTCTCTCCCTCTCTTACCCTCATATTCAAATTTTACTTATACACTTAACCACACTTAACTTCATTTTACCATTCACTTAACCCTTCATACAAAAATTCTACCAAAAACAACTCCAAAAATCCTCTAACCTCTCTCTACATAATTCGAACCCCTCTCTTTCTTCTCATTCATCCATTTCAGATTTTTACTTCATTAGAACACCAAAAACACCTTCTCTCTCCTATCTTTAAAGATCAAACCACCCTTTTTACCAAGAACACTTTGAATGTTCATATGAACATGATGAATATGAAGAACATCAACCACTAAGATCATACACCAACACCATCATATCATACACCAATCTTCTTCTCTTATCTCCCTCTTCATCACTATCATATTAGAAATAGCAAGAACAAGCTCCTACTCTTCCTTCTTGCTCTAGCCGAATCCATCATCATCATACCTTCAAGGTTTTTGTCAACATCAAGCTTGCTCTTTCCAAGCTCTCTTGTCCGTGGCTTCATCACTCCTTTCCTTCTTCATTTTCGTTGGTTTTAATAGAGGTAAGTGCAAGACCTAGCTTGCTTGTGATCATAGAGAGCCCACACTCACATAAAGTTTCCTTTTTTGGGCCATATATTTTGTTTAGGTATTGAACTCGAGAAAACCCTAGCTCAACCGCGGCTTCAAGGGGCTTTTGGTGTCTAGTCTTTGGCTATTACAAGAGATCTACAAGAGGTAAGGGGATTAGGGTCCATAGATTCTTGTTTTGGGTCATATATATGCTTGAAAATGACTTACATGCTAAAAGGCTCAGTAAAGATTAAAGCTTTAAAATGAATATGTGATGCTATGCTTGAAAGCTTGAAGCTTTGCTTGATAATATGAATGTTATGCTTGCTTGAGTGCCGGATATATGGTGATGCATCGCTATGCTTGATTGCTTGATATATTGTGCTTATGCTTGCCAAAAGTGGCTTAAAATGCCTTAAGGCCAAATCGGCCGTGTGTTCAAAGAAAGAGCAATGATGATAAAAAATTGTGCTTGTGATATTTGTGCTAAATGGCCGAGGGTTTCCTCAAGTTTGGGAAAAATGTAATAATTAAAAGATCTACTAAAATATATAAATCGCTTCTAAAAGATTAATAACTTAAAGAGAAAAGAAATAAGTTTTTTAAAGCTAAGGGTAAAATGGTCATTAAATATGTTTTATAAAATTTCTAGAATTAATTATTAAAATAAATGTGTCTTAAAATGGTTTTAACCTCGGAAGGAAAAAGAAATAAGCTTTAAAGTGGCTTAGAGTATTTTTACTAGTTTTTGGGTAAAAAAGGTAAAAGTGTCATTTAATAAAAGTTGTTTTCAAAACTGTTTTAAATGGGGTCTAATATGTGTCTAATGAACTTGAATATAAAATTTCACCTTAAAATAATAAAGTTACCTTAGGTAAATAAATTAATTACCTAAACTTGTTAAAAGCCGAAACGGGTACAAGGGTCTAAGGGCAGTTTCGATATTTCGAAAATATCTTTTGTTAAAACTGTTTCTACTGGAGATAAAGGGATGTGTTAGCGCCAAAATGCAACTGGTTTGACCTTCATAGGTTTTGAAACGAAAAAGTTATAAATATTTTCGTAAACTAGTGCATTTCGGTTTTTAAAAGAAAATGATAAGGGCAGAGTTGTCATTTAAATTTAATATGTGACAAAACTGTTTTTACAGTGGGTAAACATAAGTGTTATAAGAAGAATGGTTTTGGTTTGAGTCGAAAAGGATTTAAAATGGATTTTCTATGCGAGTTGTAGTAAACTAGTGTTATTTCGGTTTCTCGGAAAATAACGCTATGGTCGAAATGGGGTTTAATTAAAGTGCCTTGGTTCTGGAGTTTTCTCTAAGAAATATGTTTTATAAAGATAAATAAGATGTTGAAATATATATAATAAGCTAAATAAAATACCCAAGAGAACGGTTAGTATTGAAACTAGCCAATAATTAAAAGTAAAGATAATTTCAGTGAGAAGCTTATAAGAGGATAAATGAAGATAATAATATTGACGAAAGTGATAATGCATAATAAAAGACTTATTTTGAATATAATAAGTATCTTACTATAAAAGTAAAGCCAAAAGTATTTTGATATGATTAATAAGCCAAGTACTAAAGAGTGATAAATATATTTGAACAAAATATATTTATATCTATCTATAAAGATAAGCCTTTAAAAGAGTCTAAGAGATATATGAGCATAAGCTACTAGTAATATAAGCTAAGTGCAAAGATTATAAGTTAATAAAAGCCACGAAGAATGATATTCATAAGCTGTTAATCACTTAGCTATGATAGACTCTCATAATTGAATCATGTGAAACTAAGAAGTAAAAGCCTCAAGAAAATAATAGAGCCTCCTATGTAAATGTAAATATGCCACGTAATGAGAAAGCCCCAAACTTGAGTGAGTAAACCTAGATGTGACGATTGATACCGATTTGGTTTGGTCAACGATGGTATGGGACACGGTGACCGAACCGGGTTTCTTTCTTGGGAATGGTTCATGGTTCTGGACTGTTTTAATCCCTTGAAATGGATTGGAATGGCAACCGACCAAGTATCGGTCCTATCGGACTTGTGTCACTGTCAGACCGGTTGGTTCAGCTAAGTCATGTAAACCGAAGGCTAATCCGGCTACAGAATGCTATTCCGGCTAACGGTTCAATAGAATGAACCGATGAACGCTAAAGGCTATGCTATGTCGAGAGGCTAAAGATAAAGCTAGAGCAATGCTAATGCAAGGGCTGGGTGTTGTCCCACTTGATTAAGTGATAAGAGCTGCAAGGGCTGGGTGTTATCCCGCTTGCCTAAGAATTGAGCTTGAAAGGCTAGCTACCTGAAAGGCTGTAACGATCATCCTGTTCCCCTGTCGATGCGGTTTCTTTGCTTTATGGAGCTATTTGCTGGTGACGGGATCCTCACCATGATTATTGAGAGTACCAAGGGTACCTTATGCCACCAGTTCTAGCTGAAGGAACTTGGTTATGCTACATGTTCTACCTGAAGGGACATGGCCGCTTTGGGTAGCTGAAGCCCACGACATTCGACAGTGGTGAACCATACTTGGGTATGATCCTAAGTAATCGTCGGGTGCGGGAAGTAAACCGACGCATGAGCTCATTGCTTGCATTTAGGACCAGGCATGCATCATACTTGTTTGTGCATTTGATTATGTGTGTTTACCGCATTTATTGCTTTGTTTGTCTGTGTGCCTTGCTTGTTTGTTTGCCTTGTTTGTTTGCTTGTTCTACCTTGTGTGTCTGTCCGTGTCGTCTCTTGAGTCTATGTTCTGCTTCGTTATCTGCTCTGCTATCTGCTATTGCTATCTGCTTCGCTATATGCTATGCTGCTATTTGTTACTCTACCTACGTGACGTGAGCCCCTAGGATAGAGTAGTTGACCTAGGAGTCAACTGGGAACGATAGGTTCTCACCCGCGTTTTCTTTCTTTAACCCACGCGTAGATGGGAAGTGGCGTGATCTACTACGAGTACAAAAAACGCGAGAAGTTCGAGGATTTCGATATGAAAGCCGACGCTGAGATGGGAATCTTCAAGATCATGCGTTATCACTTTGACAACGAGTCTTTCGTTCATCCCATCCATAGTGTTCGGTTTGACCCTGATCGTCCGTACGAGATTCTGATCGAGGCACTGATGGCTTATAAGATTCTTAGTGCCTCCAAGGGCGAGGAGTCATCTGCTGAGAGACCACATTCGTCTAGACGTCCTTCGCCGCATTACTCTCCGAGGACAATGCCGGTAGCCCAACGAGAACGTTCCACATCATCCGTCAAGGGGACTCGTTCCTTCCGCCGTGTTACGACTAGTAGCTCGGTAAAGAAGCCGAGGAGTTGGGAACTCATTCCGCTGTCTGAAGGTTGGATGTGCGATGCTGATGATGAAAAGGAGATTGGAGGGATGGATCCCTCTGAGAAAGGAGAGTCTAATGAGGAAGATCTGGAAATGGAAGGAGAGGATCCGGAGGAAGTGGGTAATCCTGAAGATAGGGTTCCTGCTACACCTTCTCTGCCAATGGATATAGACGCAGAATAGGATTTCCAACGTTATGTTGAAGAGTTGGGACGTGTTCCTGAACCTTCTCCTCTTCGTAGCAGTCAAACCTCTGTACCTGATGAGCCAATGGAGGCAGCTAATTGACAGTCCGCGAGTCATGATGGTTCGAGCTACGATCTGTTCGGAGTTTGGCAGTCACAGTCATCGAGTCCGAGTTCTTAGAGTGCCTCGCTTGTTAGAACAATAGAGGCTTAGGTGTTTGTTAGGGTTGTTGTTTAGTTTCCTTCCTAGTCCCGAGTCCTAGCTTAGGAGACCTGTGTATGTGAGGTCAGGCCGGGAGAATCCATTACAGTTTGGTGTCTAGAGTCTGTAAGGATAATGTAGTTGTATGAGTTGTATCTATGTATATTATCTTGGGGTTTCTCCATTGATAAAGGAATCGTTATATATCAGTTGCTTGATTATATTGCTTGTTTATAATGTTGACGCGCTAACGCTTTTCACGACAGGCTGCTATGTGATAATATGGTCTTAGAGTTTAGAAATTTTTTTAGGTTAGGAAATGTGGCATCTCAATCGTAGGCGCTGTGCACGGTGTTGAAAATTGGAGTGTTACAAAATTACCTTGCGTCTTGATGTAGAGTGTATGCTCACTTTTGCTCCTCCTGAATCCATGATCCATGAAGTATTTGTCAATTCGTCTATACCATGCATGCTCTCGGAGCTTGCTTAAGACCATATACCGCTTTCTTGAGTCTGAGCACTTTATCTTCATGCCCTTCTACAACGAACCCTTGTGGTTGATCAACGTATACTTCTTCTTCCAAATCTCTGTTTAGGAAGGCTGATTTTACGCCAAGTTGATATATTTTCCACTGCTTTTGTGCAGAAAGTGCAGTGAGCTCCCTTACTGTATCTAGATGAGCTACTGGTTCAAATGTCACTATATAATCAATCCCATACATTTGTGCATATCATTTTGCGACGAGCCTTGCCTTATGCTTTTGAATAGATCCATCGGGATTGAGTTTAGTCTTGTACACCCATTTGACTCCAGTGATATCTTTATTTGAAGAGCGATTTACCAGCTCCCATGTGTTGTTCTTCTCGATCATCTTGATTTCTTCTTCCATGTCATGTCTCCATTCTTCATGCTTGTCTGCTTCTTCAAAGCTTGTAGGGTCCATCTTGGCGAAATTACATGTCTCATATATATATTGTGGAGTTCTAGTTTTGATTACATGCAAATCAGTAGTTGCTTCTATCATTGCTTTTTCTCGTGCTTGTTCTTCCAGTCTGCTAGACTGTTGTTGAGAGACTTTGATACTTCCATTCTCGACTTTTCCATTTTCCCAGTTCCAAGAAGCATTTTCATCAAACTCCACGTCTCGACTGATCATGAGTTTCTTTGTTTGCAAGTTATAAACACGATATCCTTTTGATTATGTGCTATATCCAAGGAAGATTCCTTTCTCTATCTTCTCATCGAGCTCGCTTCATTTTTGTGAGGGAATGTGCATGTAACATATGCATCCAAAGACTCTTAGATGCTTCGCAGAAGGCTTTCGGCCACTCCATGCTTCGATTGGAGTTTTATTTTCTACTGCCTTAGTGGGAAAAGCGATTTAGCAGATATATTTAGAGCTGTCAAACGGGCGGGCAGTAGGTCAAATCCGAGCCGGCCCGTCCCGAGCGACGAGCCAAAATTTAAAAAACGAGTTAACCCATATTTTAAACGAGCCAAGGAAATATCAACCCGGCTAGACTCGTCCGAGTTAACGATTTAAATGAGCCGACCCGTCTAACTCGTTTTCTATTTTATTTTTCTTAAAAAATATAATTATTATGTAATTTTAGTCTTTTTTGTACTTTATATCCATAAAAATTCAAAATATACCTCAGATATTAATATATTTTCATATTAACTTATATAAAATTTAAAAAAAACTAATTTTAAAAAAATTTTATGTACCGAAATAAACTTTATATATTAAAAAAATTGAAAAAAAAAGGAAAAACAAGTTAGACGAGCCAACCCGAGCCCGCTCAACCCGAACCCATCTAACTCGCAAGTTATACGATCCGAGCCAAATTGACCTGCTTTTAAATTAGAAGTGATTTTACTAGCTCAACTCGCCCATATTTACGAGCGATCCGAGTCGACTCGCGAGTCGCGACTCGGTTTGACGGCTCTAGATATATTGCAGTGTATATAGCTTCTGCCCAAAAGATGTTTGGTAAATTTTTCTCCTTGAGCATCGAGCGTGCCATCTCTATTACAGTCCTATTTTTCCTCTCAGATACTCCATTTTGCTCAGGAGCAAATCCAACGGTAAGTTGATGCTCGACGCCTTCTTCTTCGCAAAATTTATTAAATTTCTTGGAAGTGTATTCAGTTCCTCTGTCACTACGAAGTACCTTGATGCTACGACCACTTTGTTTCTCCATATATTCCTTGAACTTCTTGAAGATGCCAAAAACTTCTGATCTTTCACGTAGGAAATATACCCACGTCATTCTTGTATAGTCGTCAATGAAGAGAATGAAATACCTGTTATTGCTAAAGGATGGCGTCTTCATCGGTCCACAAACGTCGATGTGAACTAATTCAAGCATCTCCTTGGCTTGCCAAGCTCCTCCAGAAGGAAATGATTGACGATGTTGCTTGCTAAGTAAGCAGCCTTCACATGGTTGATTAATCTCGGTGATTCTTGGCAGGTGTAACGACCCAACTTTTAGCACGTCATGACCAATGCTAAGAGCTAGGTAGCTACGACTCTTGACTCTAATATCCATATTATTTATTATTTTATAAGTCTGTCGTCACTTACCATGGACTATTAGAACGTGATTAATAATCGATATCGAAAAGCAAGACATAATTTAATCACATAAAATATATCACAATATATCTCATTAAACACAATTTATCAGATAATTCATACATCATCATAGTGACTCGTACTAATATGAGAAGAAATAAATATATACATATACATTGCATAACCTGACCCACACAGGGATCCCAAACACCTATACATCAGACTAGAAAGCTGTAAAATCCTAACCCTCTGGGACATATACTATAGCGAGGGTACCACTACTAAACATCTCCTAACATACTATGTTGAGAATCCACCAGATGAAACCAGCTATGTACGTGATCGCAGAAGTTTGTCACCGCCGTATCTTGTACTCTGCAGAAACCGGCTCTAACGAAGACCCATCGTGCCATCACCAGCAGTTCCTGTAGGTAACGTGAAGGGAAAGGGGTGAGAACCTAAGGTTCCCAGCAGGGGGATCTGAGCGGAACCCTAACCGCAACTCTAATCTATAGTTTCCAACGTATTGGTATATTCGTCGTCTCCTCTATAGACTTATAGGCTTATCTCATCTATCTAAAACATATATTCACTCTGCCATACACTTCTATCAAACACAGACAATAGGGAACAACAGAAAATGCACAAACAATCACAAATCACATATACAGAAATATGCACAATCACAAGCAGATGCAAATGCGGCAATCAATATGATGCATGCCTGATCCTAGTGCAGGCCATGAGCTCGTGTGTCGGTTGTCTACCCGCAACCCGACGTTACCCGGAACGAGTCCGAATATAGTTTCTCCACTGTATCAATCTGCGAGGTGTCTCATGGCATAAGCCATGTCAGTTACAACAAAATATAAATATTGACGTCATATCTTACGCCTCACAGTGAGAAACAGGGCCTCGACCGTATCTGTGGGTCACTACTCCACTTCACGGCTACTCGGCATCCCGACCGTATATGGGGAGCGACCCCTCTATGGCTATTCATAAACCGGCTTAACCGGAACATTTCATCAAGATAATATGATCACAAATATTATTATTCGTCATAACTCTGTTCTTATGATCATAATCTTCGTTCGTTTACTTTGCTCGGTTTAGCCATCCATTACTATTCTTAGTGAATTTTATAACTTTTAATAAGATTAATTTATGATCAAATAAATTTTTATTAAATATAATAAGATTATAGTTTATAACTATTTTACTAAGCTACTAATCTTTCTTCTCAATTTTATCAAGTTACTAGTTCTTCTTTACTAACCATTTAACCTTTTATAATTACATTTTACCCCCTAGCAAATTAGTATTCCTACTTTAGACCCTAATTTCTTTATTATTTATAGTTTAGTACTTAACTTAATTATATTTACAATTTAGCCCCAGACTTTACTTTAATTAAAATTTGACCCCCTAGTTTTACTAAATTTTCGGCTTTAGCCCAAAATCTTTTAAATTTCATTTTAAATTTATTTTTACCATCTAAAATCATTTTTAACATCTTAAACTTATGTTTTTACTATTTTATTAAAGGTTATTTATTAAAGTGAAAAAAATTAAAATATTTACCTATTTTTATCATTCCTTTTGTTACTAAAACTTAACTAAAGTTACCAAGTTTTTAACTAATAAATTTTAACTCTTTTTCTTGAGTCTACTAACATTTTAAGCATTAAAAACAATACTGGTGTTGCCCTTAAATCATTTCAGCCAGAAGCTGGACTTTTTTGGCCAAAATCAACTTTTCGGTGAAAACACAGTAACTTATAAAATTTATATAAAATCAACCATTCAACCTGACTTGAAATCCTTTTAACCGAAGTTCTTAAACCCTTTAATTAAGCATTTTCATTTGGTCTCATGACATTTAAGTCACTGAGTTGTTCGCAGTAGTTTCCGTAAGATAACTGGATTCTGCGGTTATTACTGCTGAACAGCAGTAGGTAAAAATTATGTTAAAAATCATAAAATGAAACTTTAGAAAAATATGGGAAACTCGCGTATCAAAAAGTTCCATTTGGTTTCATTTGAAAATGATTTATATCTTAAAAGATACGATTGTCCAAAGTTCAGCCCAGGAGGCAGCCAGAACAGTTGCACCCGCCATAAACCAGTTTCAATAAAACATTTTTATAAAATTCTATAAATATTGGAATGCTCTGAGATTTTACCGAGATGTTCTTAACTCCTTCCCAAAACTGTGATTTTTTTGCCCCTATTTAAAATCATTTATAGATTATGAATGATGAAATTTAGAAGTTGCTAGTCGGATTTTCGGATAGTACCAGTATTGTTAAAATCCACTTAGCTTGTAAAATTTATAACTTTTAAACTAGATGTCGAAAATTTCTAAAATTTTAATGCGGTATTTTAGATATCTTAAAGAGTCATGGAAAATCAGTTTGACTAAATTTCGTGGAGTAAATTAATGCCAGTAAATCGAGCAAGTTGCTTCCGCAACACTTGCCTCTGTTTTTAAAATCAGAAAACAATTCTGTTTCCAAAATTCGTATAAATTCATACTTAAATCATTTCAAGATCAAAATCTCCAGATTTAAAATAGACATCTGAAGCTTCAATTTAAGACCAATTTTATGAAAATTAATTACGTATAACAAAAGTTACAATTAAATCAATTTCACTGTTATGCTGTCCAAAAGCTTGACAGCATCATCTTTGATTTCATGTTATCTTGATTAGTAATTAGTAACTAGAATAAACATACAACATGTATAACACTCAAAATCAATCAATATACTTAAGAACACTCCAAAATAAACATCAAACACCATCATCAACATAAAGCACATCAAGGGGTTGCACACAACAATTTATTCTAGTTACTAATTACTAATCAAGTTAACATGAAATCAAAGATGATGCTGTCAAGCTTTTGGACAGCATAACAGTGAAATTGATTTAATTGTAACTTTTGTTATACTTAATTAATTTTCATAAAATTGGTCTTAAATTGAAGCTTCAGATGTCTATTTTAAATCTGGAGATTTTGATCTTGAAATGATTTAAGTATGAATTTATACGAATTTT
>JASCZI010030831.1:19012-32449 GCA_036250425.1 Stylosanthes scabra
GCTAATTTTTTTGAGATATCCAACAAACAGGGTATCGTTAAGTAAGCTATTCAATCAAAATGCTGCTTTTATAGTTCTTATCAAATTATTTATCTGCATTGAATGGATTTCTTCAATTTATTGTTCTTAATTTACCAATTGTGTACTATTAAGGTATTCTCAATAGCTTTCAAAAGCAAATTTGATTTAAACTCGACTAAACCCTCGACCAAAATATGCAAAACAAAATTAAAAGAAGCAAATAATCCTTTGATAATGCTTACCTCATCTGAATTGGTGTTCTGCATATCCTCAATTAAGTAGCCACGCCATGAAATCAGATTTTTCATCGTTCTTCAGCTGCCATCCGGAGAGATCCAGTTCTTTACCCCTTGGTAAGGATTTGCAGCAAATCAATCAAAGGGTAATTCCAAATACAAGTTCTATCTATGCTAAAAATATGCGAGATACAATAATGCAAAATCAAACCTGCAAAACTCTACCCAGCTACTCAAGCATTCAGGAATGTTTATGTGAAGCCACAAGAACCAACCAAAAAACCAGCTCCTACACAAATAGGAACAAGACGCCTCAATATGCCGGACTCCCTCCACGGATTCGACCCAGGATTACATTGAAAATCCTTTAATATTTAATTGACTCTAAAATTGGTAAGCATGAAATGCTGCATTAATAGTGTCTTCTGCTGAATTAGGTGTGGTTGTTGGCGACACATAACAGATGCAATAATAGCTCAACAATAAATGTCAAGTTGGGTTATACTTATTTTTTTTTGGTCTGTTCGGTACTGTTGCATTTTTTTAGCAAAACATGTCCTCAGTAAGGTGATACATACAGCTCTTTTGGGATAAACGGTATATATATATTTTTCAATACACCACTTCTTTGTGGAAAAAAAAAATCCAACTGGGTTTGTCACGGCTTCCATCTGGGCCTGCGTTATAGTTGATTTTTGTATACAAATAACATAATGAACCCTTATATTTATAATTAAGAATTCAAAAGAAAAGTAATATTTTTTTTAATTTTATTTTCTTTTTTTCACAATTATTTTGTGTATTATTTTTAAAATTCATATTTTTGATATTGTTATCTTATTTTAGACCATCCAATTATATTATTTACTAATAAATTTCATGTCTTTGATTTAAAAAATAAAAAAGGATTCAAAATTAGAATAAAAATATTTAATAATAATGTTTTCATGTAATTTTATATATTATTTTTTTTCTTTTGAGAATTTTTATCCTTAATATAAGAGTATAAAGTAACATGTATATTATATAATATTTTCTTCCATATATATATAATTAAAAATGAGATATTTTAACGTATTAAAATTAGCAATTAAAATATATCATTAGTATATAATACACCTTAAAATATAAAATACATGTGTAGTTCAACTTATTTTTAATGTATTATATAATTTAATTTGTATTATATAATATTAATTGATCTCGGTATAAAAATAAAATTGTTGATTAAAAATATATAATAAAATTATCAATCATTAATTTTTTTAAAAAAAAAAATTTCGCCCCCTCTAACAAAAGGGTCTAGCTCCGCCCTGTGATATAACCTTTTTGTTTATACAA
Organism: Stylosanthes scabra; assembly: GCA_036250425.1. Lineage (NCBI taxonomy): Eukaryota > Viridiplantae > Streptophyta > Magnoliopsida > Fabales > Fabaceae > Stylosanthes > Stylosanthes scabra. The sequence goes on from JASCZI010030831.1 coordinate 20,611, forward strand.
AATGATGTTATAATAATAATCCAAATGTATTGTGAATAAATATTTCTATAATTTATTTTTTTTTCATATATATCGCACGCAAACAAATATTTTTAGGACCAGAGTAATGTCCTAACATATATTAGATTACAAATAATTAATATTTTAGCAAATCAGTCCATTAATATTTAAAATTATTTAAAATTATTAAAAATATAACATAAAAATTTAAGATTAATTTTAACTAAAATTATGAAAACAAACTCCGTCCTCATCTTAGAAAAGATCTTAGTGTGCGACTGCAGTAATAGATCTTATAACGAAGTTTGTATGATTACATAAGAAAAGTCTCGCATAGCCCAAATTGTTTCCATCCACACGTCTAATAAATCAACAAAATAATATAAATGAATTAAATCTAATTAACTATATTTAGCGTTCACATTAATAAAAAACACAAATTATGTATAATTAATAAATAAATAAACTTAAAATAAATATATGCTTCTACAAAATAATACACACCAGATTAAATAATTTAAATACCTTAATATCATATAAAAAATTTGACTGGTCATTTTATTTTATTATTTGCACGGTTTTTTCTAACACTTACTTTTTTTTTTAATTTTCCAAAAACGGTGATTAATTAAATTGGGTGAGGAGAAATTTCAAAAGTCACAGGTTTTATATCCAAGCATTACAGCGCCAAAACTACTACTAACAAATATTAGATATATAACGAGTATATTAAAGGTAAACGGTCGATCTCCCCCCACTAGGTACAAGATGCTCACACGGTCAGCACATCTATTTAAATACAAAAAATGAATTAAGTGAAAACGAATAGACAGCAAGCTATCCTATCCTACTCTTATTAATCCTACTTTCTACTCTTATTAATAAGTATGCACTAAGTGCCCTGTGCTTGACAAGTGTCGCACGCACAGTGCGTGAGGCAACACGCTGCACCCTGCCTTTTTTATTCACACCAGAGCGAGCATACTTGGGGCTTAGGGCCAAACAAATTGAGAGTGAGAGAAAATAGAAAAGCAGAAGAAGAGGAAAGAATATGCAAAGAAGCAGTATCCAGATGAGGGAGAGAACCTAAAAAAAAGAGAGCTCTACACGGAGAGGCCGAGAGTCGCCGGGAAGAAGAGAAGGCCGCGGACGTTGTTGCTGCCGTCGTCGTCACTAAAGAAGACGAAGGAGAAATTGAACTGGCAGAGGTCCAGGACATGGTTTGAGATCTGTTCGAGATCGATGATGACCAGAAGCTGTAATCTCTTTACTTTTGGCTTCCGTTCTTTAGTTCATAAGATTCAACTAAATCCTAAAATTATTTTATGACATTCTACTTTGTGTTACTAGCCACATTGTTCCAGTAATTACTACCTTCACTCTTCTTAGTTCAAGATCTGTTTTGCTTTGTGTCAGTGCGTTTTTCTCTCCTTATTGTTTTTGCTTTGTTTCACTGCTTTGTTCAAGATATGCATTTGAGGTGTCAAGTTAATACATGTGCAGGTGGAAATGTAGCATTTCAAATAGCTTATTTGTCTTTAATGTGAAGAATCCCTTTATCTCATCTTTTGAATAAATCCTTTGTCTTATTAACTGCATATAAATCTGTATCAGTTTTCAATTCCTTAATACAATGAGTATTTGTACAATCTCACCGAAGCATTAATAAAATTCATCTTAAATATGAAGCTATTCTTTGTGTTTTTTCTTTTTTTGGTTTAGGTTTCCTTTCTTGATTTGTGAATCCGAGGATAGTTTCAAATTAGAAACAAAGCACAAATCAAAGTCACAAAGCTGATATGTTTTACAGAGTGAATTACAAAGTGATATGTTTTAACTCTACTGGCAAATTGCTATGTTTGATCTTCTTTTGATACGGGACATGAATTTTAGTTTTTTTGGCCATAGGTGATAGAGCTATGTATTTCTTGAAATGTTGTGAGTTATATAGTGTTGTTATTATATTTTTATTTTGCAGTATTTGTGATTAATTTAAATTTTTAGGAAAAATCTTATGTAGTGAGAGGCATGAATTTACTAAATTCGGTCAATGTCTAGCAATTTGTATAGTGTATATGGTATATGATGTAGTGATAATTTGTATAGACCAACTATAATTGACTAACTTGATTGTTTTTCTTATAACCTTTTACCTTTAGAACGTTTCTTATAATTGAATAACTGTCATTTTTTCCTAAAAAAATATTATAAAAAAGTATTTTGTGAATAACAGCAATTTTTCTCTATATTACCATCTCTATTTTAATGACAATGTAGTGAAAAAAAAATTGTATTTTGAATAAATACTAGTACTAGGGTTTAAGATTTAGAGGTTAGTATTTAGGATTTAGGCTGATGGTTTTGATTTTAGTGTTTAAGGTTTAGGGTCTAGGTGAGACAGTTAGTGTTTAGCGTTTATGGTTTACGGGTTGTGACCTGTGATTTAGAATTTAGGGTTTAGAATTTAGGGTTCAGGAATTAGGGTTTATAATCAAGGTGAGTTAGTTTTGGTATAGGGTATATAGTATAGGATGTATGGTTTATGAGTTAAGTTATAGATTATAGAGTCAGACATTTCTTGAGGTACAAATTTATAAAATTCATTAAAGTGTGATAAAAAAATACCCACGCTGTGATCGGAAAAATACCCGCGCCAAAATTCTAGTTATGGCTAAAGGACATTAAGTTTTGTGCTTCAGCAAATAATGAGAGGCTGACAAGTGTTGCTGTTATTGTTTGACAAGTGGCATGATTAATCACTTGACAAGTGGCCAAAGAGAGCGGGAATTTATTTTCGCTTGAATTCAAAATTTAAACAGATTGGGTTTCTCTCTCCATTCACTATTTCCTATTCAAATTTTTGTGTCCTTTGATTTCATTCAAATGAAAATTTTAAACTGATTCTATTCTACTGTTTTCTGTAAATAGCCAAAAAATAAAAAAAGAAGAAGAAGAAGAAAGACCCAGAGCAACCGAAGGTGAGCGCTGGGCCGGTCATGAAGTGGATCTGAGCTGGTCCATTCTGAGCAATAGATCTGACGACGAAATCCCAAAGGCGGATTTTCTCGAGTTCTGCATATCTAAGCGCTGGTCCGGTCGTGAGGCGGATCTGAGCTGGTCTTATCCACTGTCTGGATCAAGTCATGAGGCTGAAAGATGCATGCTGCCAACTCCACGACCTCTTTCACTCAACTGTCTCTTTCACATATATACAACCACTAACTCAGGTAATCATCTAAAAAAATTAGAATGTCAAGCTAAAGCTTTTTTCTAATTTTTCTCCTATATTTTGTTCTTGGATTTCTTGGTAGCAACAAAAAAACAACAGATTGGGAGGAGTTCATTAAGGAGCTTAACAGGAGTAAGCATCTTAGTTTTAGTAGTGAGTAATTTCTTATTCAGTTTTTAGTTTTTTATTTCATTTTTTCTTTTATACTTTTCCCCCTTAAAATTTAAGAGGATTTATGAGTGCATAACAAAAAAAAAAAAAAGAAGTGTAAGTGTGGTGTCTGAAGCAGTGTGACAAAACTGAGAAATTTTGAATGATTTGGTATATTTTGCATGGATATGAATTGTTTGAGCCGTTGGGTTTTGACTTTCGACAACTCTAATAATTTAGAATGGAGGAGCTATGTTCAGTCAATTATAAAGATAAAGAGATTATGTTGTAAACAATTTCAGACTAGAGGTTTAGAATTAAAAATGATACATATATAGTTCATGATTGTAGAAATGATTTTCAATAGTATCAAGTTAAAGACAAATCACCAAGATCATATGACGCAGGTATAATACAGTAGTGAGTACCAATTTGACCTTATAATTCTTTTTAGATTTGAGGCTTTCTTATTATTATTAATAACATTATTGACGAGCCTGCATATTAATTGATTTGGTTCTTTTAATACGCAGAAATTATTATAGTAACTAATTTGACGAGACCTCGAATTGATATTGCTATTCTAATTTAGTATTTTGTTATTGCTTTTGACTTATTTTCATGATATTGCTATTCTATTTTTTTTCCCTTATGCAGGAATCAATGAAGATGAAACATAAATGATAGTTTTTGATAATGGTGTTGTGAACCTAGACAAATTGAAACAGGACGTGGCAAGATGGGCAAAGCAATGGTGCAGTGAATGAGAGATAAGGAGGATGGAAAATAAGGGAGTGAATTGTGAAGGAGCCAACCTCTATGGTATGTCTACTGTAGTATTGCAGCTAGGAATGGAGTTGGTTAGTGCATTATATATTCAGGATATATATGAATCAACTCGTCAAGGATAAAATTCAATCTTCGTTCATCTAATCTAAAAAATAGATAGCTGAAAATATTTAAAATGTTTTTATTAGGTGATACTTTATTATAACAAATATAATTAGTAATAGAAATTAGTTAATTATTAAGTTCACAATTCTTTTAAAATATGTGGGTGAGAGAAGGATTGTGAACTTAATAATTAATAATTTCTATGACTAATTACATTTTTTATAATAAACTATCATCTAATAATTTTAAGGTGAATACTTAAATGCAATTAACTGTATGTGAAGTTGCTTTTTTAGATTAATTGATATGTTTAATCAAAATATAATTTAATTTAACGATTTTAAATGACAAGCACCTGAGTTACCACCTGAGTTACCACCTAGTTTTATTCAGAGATGTATCAACAATATTAAAATAAAATAAAAATAAGTTGGAGAAGGATTTGTAGTTTACGTACGTGGCAGCTATGACTTCATCGTAAAGTTTTGGAGGATGATAACCTGGTCCAGGATTATATTGTTGGAGTGCTCTTCCTTGCCTAGTAGTCACAGTAGGCACCATATGAGCCTCATCGGTAATTGTATTGCCTTATTTCTTTTGATTCTCCAACGCCATCCCCATTGCGCCCGCGTATTTCGCTTCCAGACTCTCCGCTACTGATTTTATATTCTCTTCTCTAACGCAGTGCACAACTTTACCTTTCACTTTTGCAGGGTCAAGTGTTCCTGGCCTACAAAGTTGCCTACACAACCACACACATAGATTCACAATTACATATGTACCATGATTTTGTGACCGTCACTAAAAGTAAGGGTACTGGTGAAGTCCCTGTCAATGGTGCTAGCACCAATGGTGAATATCCAAGGAGCTCCATGGACAACAGTGCCGGGATCAGGTCCATCATTGCCAGCAGATGCAACGCAAAGAATGTTGTTAGAAATTGCATGGAAAGTCCCTATGGACACCCCATTGCTGAATATATCTCGTTCGGTTACACTCTGTCGCCCACCAACAGAGAGATTGATGATATCAACACCGTCGTTGATGGCTTGGTCAATTGCCCGCAATATATCGCCGTCGTGGCAACTGTTCTCGTCTGTTCTTGACCAACAAACCTTGTACGCAACAACCCTGGCCTTGGGGGACCCACCCTTTCCGGTGCCGTTACCAACTGCAAATACATGTGCTCCCTCCACAAAATCACCCCCGGCGGTTGATAGAGTGTGGGTCCCATGCCCCTGTAAGTCACGCGCTGTACGCTCCTTTGGATTCGTTATTTTTCCGTTAGTTGCCTCGAAAGCTTCGCTGCTCCAATAAGCTTCCTGCTCTCACAGGCAAATCCATCGTCAACCGATTTAATATGCGTGTGTTACAAATTCGTCTATGTTAAGGATGATAATAAACCAAAGTTTACCAAATTTTATTATTCCTTAACTTGCTACTAATACTCACTAATATCCAAATAACTATTTACCTGTTGCAAAGATTTTTTCTGGAACCAGGAACTCTGTCTAATTGACAAGCATTACCCCCGCGCCATTTAGAAGGGATGGGGCCATATCCTCTGTCCTGGAAGCTTTCGTGCTCCGGCCAAACCCCTGAACAGTTTCAACAATTTGGTTATGTTACTTTCAGCTTTTAGAAAAGCTAGCCTTTATACATTAATATTTCACATTATCTTTTAAAAGCTAATTAGTAATTAAGTACCTGTGTCAATGTTGGCAATGATTGTATTCTCGCCAAATCTACCCTTTTGCCATGCTGTGTTCTTAGCATTTCTTCTTAGGCCAAGAAACTCCCACGACCTTGTTGTTTGAAGTTTGCGCTAGCTCCTTGCTCAAGAATACCGACACCACATTCTTCTTTTCTGTATGTCCACTCAAAACACACCACTAAATCTTCAACTATTTCAAATATTCTCTATCGTCCAAAATGAGTGTTATTGTGTGTCACCTTCTTTTTTAGATTTTATTTGGATTAATTATTTTCTATTACATACATATACTTCAAAGTAAGTTGAAAAGTGAAAAGACTATTTGAAGATATGTTAATAACAAATAGGAGTGGATGTGTTTTCTCACTTGCGATTTGTGCAGCTTCTTCCTCTTCAAGCATCGCAGCAAAGCCATTGATGTGCTTATTGTATGAGTATATCATTGCTTTCATCATTTTCTCATGGCTGTCATCATGTCAATCAATATTAATTCAAGAAAAATTTATCAATTACTAATATCTATCTTCTTTTATGTTATCTAATTTTAATCAATGGTTTCTAATTTTAATAAATCGATATATAATTTTTGTATCTAATTACATAAACAATTCAAACTATTTTTATATATAGCAGTTAGCTAGATTCATATATAATAATAAGTTTATTATATTAATCCTACAAATGTTAAAATGTTAATATATAGTATCATTCGATGACTGCATGAGAAAAATTAGTAGTAGTGGTAGTTTGTATTTTGATCAGATTGTCAAGATTTTATAGTCATGGTTTGTAAAATAAATTAAAAGAAAAGTAATGCTAAGTAGTCATCACCTAACTTATTTAGTATAAAAGAAAAAATAAAATATTGATAATTAATATTAGTTAATCAATATTAACTAAATTAAAAATAATAATTATAAATGAAGTGAGTTTTTTTTATATTATTGATTAATATTGTCTTTTTTATGATTAATTATTAATTAAAAATAATAATTTATGATTTTATATATATAATATCTATAATTATTAATTTATAACATTTAATAATATATTTTTATTGCATCCATAATTAATTAATACAAACAAAATTCAAATTAGACAAGTTATATCTATAAATACCTAACTACCAGTGAGAGATCCGGGCATAGCGCATAGCGCGAGTTCACTCAGTTCATAATCCAACTAATTTTCTTATAAGAGAATTGTGATACATAAATTAAAAATGTTTATAGATTCACATAACTCATTTGAGAAGACATATTTTTTAAATCTGTCACTATATATATGATAGGTAATAATAGAACAACATTGTCAATTTGACTATTAATTTTATGACTTAATTACGCTACTGTTTTATTTTAATTAATTAATCATACATAAAACATTAGTATGGCTTTCCTTTATTAGAAATATCAATGTTCACTATTTATATATATAGTTTAGGATTATTTTAATTGGTAATCGAGATTAAAACCCATGTTTTCATGTCACCCAAAAAAAAAAACACATGTTTTCAAACCTTCGCAGAACTGAATTTAGCAAATCAAAGTGAGAATATGTGGCAGCTTCCATGTCAAGAGAGGTAGGGGTTGGGCCATGAGAATGTGCTCCCAAGTACACAATGTAGCACTGTAAAACACAGATTAATAACAATCCAACAATGTTTATATTAGAGGCAAGATATACAGGGAAATTCAGCAAATTAAAACAAGTAAATTAATCATACCTTTTTGCTTCCATGGACAGGTTCCGGCAAGAAGGTGATGGCAAGAAGAAACGATGAAAGAATAATGCGAAGGTAAACATTGTAACTCCCCATATTTTTTTGAAGGAGTCGTCTTTGGAAATGGATTGGTAGCCAAAACTAGCGTTTGTTTATATAAACGGTCTTCTCAGTACCAAAAGTATAACTTAAAGTTAAAGGTATTCGTATTCCTAAGACTGTCATCACCAAAAAGGTATTCCTAAGACATATTTAATTTGTGTTTACAAACATTTATTATTGTTTTTATTCTAAACTTTATTCCTTCGTAACTAATTATTTATTTATAAAGTTTATGTGATATTTTTCTTTAAAATTTTTATAAGAATATTAATTTTTTATTTGTATCCAATTCTCCATGTTCAATAATAATATGATTTAAATTAAGAAAAAAAAAGTAGTAATTGAGAATAACAAATATTATCATCCTAAATTTAAAAAATATTAACATTCGTAACTTATCTATCATCACTATCAATTGTATTTGTTCTTAAATATAATGATTTTCAATACTTTCTCATAAAATATATTATGTGATTCTATTTGCTTGGCTGATTGGCTTGAAGTATTCACATATTACTATGAGGATTTCATCAACTGCTTCTTTAAATAGAATACAATTAATTTTATAGTTGCTATCAAAAGAAGAAAACATGAAAAATGAAAAATAACATTAGATAAATACAATATATATATAGAGAGCTTTAAGAAAAGTGAAGTGAGTGAGGAAAATTCTTAATTCAAATCTTGCATCCATTGCTTTCTCATTATATTTGTTAGATTTTTCCCAAATATAACTGAATCGAGCAGACGTTAAAAGTACCAACCAAGTTTTTTTGACCAAGATTCTCAAGGATAATTTATAAGCCAAATTTATAAGCCTTAATTCCCAATTTAAATATGGTTTCAAATGGAGTAATATGTTTCTAACCCTAGTACTAATAATACATAAACAATATTTAATTTTAAAAGGAATAATTTTTTTTTGAAGCTTTGACACTATAGTTTAAATTCAATTTGGAAGGTCATTAAAATATAATCCAAATTCAAATTACCTTATTTAAATTTGAAAAGTTTTTAAAATATAATTTAAAATCAAATGTGATTATTTAAATTTAGAATATCTTTAAAATATTATTCAAAATCAAATTTAATTATTTAATAGGAAAGACTTTAAAATTTATTAAAATTAAAAAATCTTATCTAAATTGGGAACGTCTTTAATGCTAATTCTAATAATTCAAATTCCTTTGATTACATATGCTGCTTCCTCCTCTGATTTCTGGAGATGGTGGATGGATGTGGTTGAGGCGCTGCAAAGAGAAACCCAGTGGCGCAAAAAGGCTAATTTGATGACTGCCACACTCTTGGAGATTATGGAATGATAGAAACCTTCTTATTTTTTAAGGTGTCTCAGGAAGCTCCACTAGTGTTTTAACCGATGCTTATAGCCTGATGCATGAGTACCATATTTATCATCCCTCATAACCTTTTCTCTTCAATTGCTTTCTTCTTTTAATAACCTTTAGTTGTCTTAATATTGGTGGAGACGCCACATTCTTCTTTCTTTTTCTGATTGTTCAACTTGGACTCATCTCTAATGTAATTCATTTTATTTAATGAAATGAATTACAATTAACTTTAAAAAAAATAATAATTCAAATTCAAATGACTTATTAAATTTAGAGATTTAATTTATACACTTAAATATTTATAAAAAGAACGCCACTTATCAATAAAAAAGAACGCCACTTTGACACCCTATTGAGATGACCACCGTCATCACTGAATTCTTATTAAAAAAAAAATAATGTTACGGAATCAATATTAGCTAGGGAGTCAATAAAGAATTAATGAGTGTAACTAGAAAAATAGTGGGTAGTAAAAAATAAAAATAAAATAAAATAAATAATATTAACTTTCTATTGTCTCCTTAATATTGACTATCAAAATTTTCTTTTAAAAAAAATACTACATAGATATATCTCTTAACACTAAAAATCACTTCACTTAACACTAAAAATTGAAATGAGTAGTTATAATTACCCTTCTAAATTGTTGACGTGTAAAAACAATCAAGCACATAACACTTATCAATACCTAGAAATTTTTTTTTTTAATTTACTCATCGTTTTTTTAATAAAGTGTGTGCACTTCAATTTACATTGAAGATATGCGCATTTAAATATGAAGAGAAAGCTTTGTGTATTGTCTCATTGCGACTGGTCTTGGGGAGTAGGAGTGACAATACTAATCCTATCCGCGGATATTCAACCCTATTCAATCCGTTCGAATCGAGTTGCCAACCCTACCCGCAGCGGAACGGGTTGAGTGCGGAGCGGGTTGGCTTGCGGGTAGGGTAGGGTTAGGGTTTAGCCTCAACCCTACTCGCTTAACACGCACCCCATATATAATACATAATTTTTAAAAAAATGTTAGTGTTGGAGATAGAAGTCATAGAACACATGATCTTAGTTATATAAAAGAGTTTTAAACATCCAACTATCACTTCAATTTTTAGTTTTTATAGCTTAAATATGTAAAAACTTCTTCCATTTACTTATATGTATAACATAAAATTTTACAAATCCTAATTTTTAAATTAAACCTCTCATTAGTCACAATCCGCGCGTAGGGTTGGATATCCGCGGGTTGAGTGCGGGTAGGGTTAAAGTTGAGAAATTCTCAATCCGCGAATAGGGTAGGATTGAATTATAAATGAAATATCAATCCGCGAATAGGATTAGGATTGGGACTAAACCATATCCTACCCTACCCATTGCCACGCCTACTTGGGAGAAAGCTTCACACAGAACTACTTTCGCTTTTGAAATGCGAAGGAAGACATATTCTTATTCTTATAAATTATAATTATTATTTTGGATAATGACATATTCTTAACTTTTGTTTTCGGATTTTAATCTACTGAGTTTTCTTTCATTCTGGTTTTACCTTTTTATATTTTTGAATTTTGAACTCATCTTTCATGAGTTTAATTTATTATTGTTTTTTATTCTAAACTTTATTCCTTAGTAACTAATTATTTATTTATAAAATTTATGTGATATTATTTTTTAATTTTTTAAAATAATACTAAAATTTTCATTTATATCCATGTTCAATAATAAGATTTATATTAAGGGAATAAAGAACCTAGTAAAATCAAATAAGTCAGAATAATTTTATAAAGTATTTTTATCTTTTTAAATTTGATTAATTTTTAAGTATTGCTTACTTTTCGTCAATTTTATAGTAATTAAATTGTTATTTCAAAATTATATATAATGTTATTCTTAGATTTATTTTACCTAATTAGGTTATTTATTTTTATGTTAAATAAAATATTAATATCAAATAATAAAAAAATAATATTAAAATAAATTTTTATTTTACATATCTTTCTATTTAATATAAAAAATAATTTGATTAGGTTCGATGGATAAAGTAGGTGCATACATAAAATCATCATTATTATATTATACTACAACGCAAATAATTCTGACGCCAAGAATGCTGACGTGGCACATTCTAGTGTCAGCATTAATTGCGTCTCTCTTCCGTTGGACAATTTTAGGTAAGTAATTTATATTATTTAAATTAATTCTAAACATAAATCAGCATAAATAGTTCAATACATAACATGTTAATTTAAGATTATTAACATTTAATTATTAATTAGAGTTCTTGAAAAATAATTTTTGAATTATTTCTTTTACTTCTTTAAATCAAATCAATTATAATTGATTAAATGTATGGAATATTATTTAAATAATTTTGTTAGACATCTCATATTAACTGATAACTGATATAAATTTTAGGAAATTATATTAATTAATATACGTATCTCTTCTTTTGAATTTTTAGGAAACTAATTTCTATTAATTACATGAATTAGTGTGTATTTCAATTAATATAATAATTTTCTGATATCAATTCATTCTATTAACACATATTCCGAATTTATTTCATTTAATTGATGAAATTAAATCAATAATAATGAATTAATTGTATCAATTAATTAATTTAATTAGATATCCAAATATCATATAATTTATTATAATTTATATCAGTTATTAATTATAATTAATTA
>JASCZI010030833.1:0-19678 GCA_036250425.1 Stylosanthes scabra
AAATTGCTCAAATGATTGTACTAGTATTTTTCCAAGGACTTAAGCCACTTCTTAAGTACTTACAAGGAGCTTATACTTTCCAAAACACTTGTATAAATATAAATAATGAAATTATAAAAGATAAGAGATAGAGATACGATACACCAATCTTTAGAGTGGTTCGGCACAATCCTCGCCTACGTCCACTTTCTTTCTCAATCGCAATTGAGAAGTTCCACTATAATCAAGCTTCAAGGTGCTTGATAAAACTGTTTACAATCTTGAGTATTAGATCCTAACACCTCACGACGTTACAATAAACCACTCCACTCGAAGTATCCCAACTTCAAGAATTTTCCTTGAGTGTTTATCTCAATCGACTCTAGTGTTTAATCTCTCAACTCAACAATAAGAGAACCAATCTCTTATCATACAAATCAACAAAAGATTTTGAGATCTCTCTAACAAGAGTATGATGATACAATGAATATCTATGAACCAAATTGTGTGTATCTCTCAAATTAGTGCATAAAACACTTTGAAATTGATCTAGAAATCAAGTATAATAACAAGAAGGTTTGGAGCAAATGTTGTGTTTCAAATGAGGCTTAAAACCTTGTATTTATAGACTCATAAACGTTTTGGACCGTTGGTGTGTGAAAAGGATCAAAACATTTTGTCAAACTAGCCGTTTTTCTTGTTTTTAGCACTCTGGAATCGATTCTGGTATATTGGAATCGATTCTGAGGCTCCAACGGCACACAAAATTCAAATTTTGTGTGCCAGAATCGATTCTGCTATACTGGAATCGATTCTGGTTACGTCCTTTCCTCAGAATCGATTCCAGAATCGATTCTGGGCCTTTCGTAACTTCAAAACATGGACTATCTTATATGAATCTGAGTCCCCGGATGTTAGCTTTCTAATGCAACAAGAACCACATCGTTTGGACTTCTGTAGCTCAAGTTATTATCATTTTAGTGCACAAAGGTCAAGTTTGACAGCATGCACTAAGCTTTAAAACAGCTAACAAGTTATAAAACTTTTACGGCTATTGTACGGCTATTGTTTTCATAAAACCTTTTCTTTAAAAACATTTTCGTATGTGTGTGTGAGAGAGAGATATTTTAATTTGGTTCTTGACAAGAGTTTACCTAAGTCCTAAGACTCTAAAACGTCTTCAACCTTGCGGACTTTGTGTTCTTGTCGTAGTTGTTGTTTTGCTTTCAAGTGGATCCTCAAATCTTTCGATGGTTGTCATCAATTCCATAATGGTTGTCATTCATCAAAACCTAATCATAAAAACCTTGCATGCATATTGTAACATGGTTTACATCACCTTCATATTAACCTTCTTCTCCGCCATAGTTCTCGGTTACGCCGAAAAGCTTGTCCACCGAAGGCACATCTTCTTACCTCAATCATTGAGACTTGATACCCCATTCAAAGTCCTTTGGACAATCGTTAAGGAGCTCGACCTTAACATTGGCGCTGTCTGTGGGGACAACTCGTACTCGAGGGTAAGAAGCGTAGTGTTGGTGGTCTGAGTGGAAGATGGAAGACGAAATCCCAATCAACAACGAAGGGGGAGGCGAAAGCAGTCACCCCCAACCGACTCCGGAGAAGGAAGTCGACCAGAGGAACTAAACCATCCAGCAACTAGAAGCAGCCCTGAGAGAGCTCTTAGAGAGGCAAACTAGAGAAGCTCCAATCGCCTTGAAGCGAGCAGAAGAGCTCGCAAAGAGACAACAAGCCGTCCTGGACGAAGCGGAAAAGAGAGAGAAAGACAGATAAGAAAAATTGAGTAGCAGAATGCCAACCATGGTGGATCACGACAGCAGAATCCAAAGACCACACGTGGAGACCATCCACTGTGGTAACAAAAGCACCCGAATGAGAGAAAAGCAAGCATCCGTTCTCATCCCACATCTTGGGGGAAGAACTTCCCAAGAAGTTCAGATACCCCGTGGAGATCGAGCATTATGATGGAACCATAGATTTGAAGCATCACCTAGATGCCTTCGAAAATAAGATGCTGCTTGTGAATGCTTCCGATGCCATACAGTGCAAAGCCTTCACCATAACACTGAAAAAGGATGCCCTCACCTGGTTCAACTCCCTCCCACCTAACAGTATCGAGTGCTTCTCTGACCTGGCCGATAGCTTCATGAAGAACTTCACAACCCGTCGGAGGCTCCCGAAAACCTGTCTGAATCTTTACTCGATCGTGAAAAATCCTGAAGAAACCCTCCGGAATTACCTGGACCGTTTCAACATGGAATGTACGCAAATCGAAGGACTACAGTCACAAGCAGCTTTGATGGCCTTGGTTAAAGGGCTAAGAGAGGACACACCTTTCCTGAAAAGCCTAACTAAGAAGCCACCAAAGACGATAGAGGAAATCCAAGAAAGATCTCATGACTACCTACAGCAAAAGGAAAGCCAAACCGCCGTCAAGACTGACCGGAACAAGAAAGATAACCCTCGGAAAGAACACTTCCGGGAGGACAGAGGGCGAAGAGAGCACAAGTCCAGCAGATCGTATTATAACCCCCTCAGCGTCTCCCTGACTCAATTTCTAAATGAGGTGTCTCAGTTTGAAAAAGTGCCGGCTCTAAGACCCATAGAGGAGACCGACACTCGTATTGCAAATACCATAAGAACGGAAAATTTTGCGAGTACACCAGCAGGTATAGGCATAGGGATGATGATAGAAGGGTTAGATAGAGACCGAACATCCTGGGAGATAAAACTGAGAGACGGAAGGATGAGCCCAAAGAGCGCAGCACACACCACGAAATTGCAATGATCTCAGGAGGAATCCCCGAAGAGGGAAACCCTCCGTCTAAAAACGCGGCAAAGAGAAGCAGACCTAGCGGTGGAAGTCATGCCTAGAGCCCTATCCGGAAAACCACCCCGGCGGTAGTTTTCTCCTCGGAAGAGATCAAGCAAACAACTAACAACATGAATTAGCCACTGGTCATTTTCGCATCCCCCATGAATACCAAGATCCGAAGAGTATTCGTAGATCAAGGAAGCTTGGCGAACATCCTATTCTGGAGATTTTTCGATGCACTCGGACTCACCGAGAGTGATTTGGAGGCTCATTCTGACGACCTAGTCGGATTTTCCGGGGAAATGGTCACACCGGATGGCTTTGTCACCCTATGGGTCACTATCGGAAACCCCCCGAATACAAGGAACGTGAAAGTTCGATGGCTAGTAGTAAACCACAACTTCGCGTACAACGCGATCGTCGGAAGGCCCACCTTAAACAAGGTAGGAGCCATCGTAGCCACATCTATCCTCACTATGAAGTTCATTACTCACAGCGGTGAAGTGAGAGTGCTAAAGGGGGACATCTCGGAAGCAGAAAGGTACCACGACGCCACACTACACAATTCCAAAGAGCAACTCCCCAGACCTGCAAAGCCAGACACAGCTGCTAAGATCCACCTTGTAGACCTGGAGCCTGCCGGAAAAAAGATTCCGAAAACGCCGCAACCAGAAGGAGAGCTCGACAAAGTGCAGATCGGGCTAGAAACCGAGCAGGTTACAATGATAGCAAAGAACCTACCGGACAAGGTAAAGTCAGGGCTAACCCATTTCCTTAAAAGGAACGTGGTCTTATTCGCATGGATAACAGCTGACATGCCAGGAATCGACCCAAACATTTCCACCCACAAGTTATCTATGTTACCCGGAAGAAGGCCGGTAGCCCAGAGACTACGGCACATGAGCCTGGTAAAGGCGGAAGAAGTAAAAAAGCAGGTATAGAACCTACTGGAAGCGGGATTCATCGGGGAAGTCAAGTACCCCACTTGGCTCAGCAACGTGGTGATGGTCCCAAAAAGCAACGAAAAGTGGAGAATGTGCGTAGATTACACCAGCCTGAATAAGGCGTGCCCGAAAGATCCCTATCCACTTTCGTGCATTGACGGCCTTGTAGATAGAGCCTCAGGCTACAAATTCTTGTCCTTCATGGACGCTTACTCCGGATACAACCAAATCCCGATGTATCCCGGAGATGCTGAGAAGACAGCATTCATCACTCCTGTTGGAAACTTTTATTACAAAGTGATGCCATTCGGACTGAAGAACATAGGCTCCACCTACCAAAGGCTCATGGACAAGGTATTCAAAGACCTATTAGGAGGAATATTGGAAGTCTATGTGAATAACATGTTGGTCAAGACAAAGGCTGAGGAGGACCTCATCCCAAACTTAGAGAAAGTCTTCAATAAGCTCCGGGAGCACCAGATGCGACTCAACCCTGCAAAGTGCGCCTTCGCGGTAGAACCGGAAAATTCCTCGATTTCATGTTGACCAGCCATGGAATCGAGGCGAACCCGGAAAAGTGCCAGGCTATCGTCTCCATGAAGCTGCCGGAATCGCTAAAAGAAGTGCAAAGTTTAACCGGAAGGTTGGCTGCACTATCTAGATTTCTCTCGGCATCAGCAATAAAGGCAGCCCCATTATTCAAACTCATGAAGAAAGGGGTAGAGTTCAAGTGGACAGACGAGTGCGAGAAAGTTTTCCAAAGCTTCAAAGACTACCTAGCAGCGCCACCTATTCTGGTGAAGCCGGAGGAAGGAAAGCCCTTGGTGATCTACCTGGCTGCCACCGACGACGCGGTAGCCGGAGCATTAGTACAAGAAAAAGGAAAGTTCCAAGAACTTGTGTACTTCATCAGCAAAACCCTCCAAGGAGCGGAGCTAAAGTACCAAAAACTGGAAAAGCTGGCCTTCTCCCTTACCATGGCTGCTAGGAGGCTCCGACAGTATTTTCAAGTCCACCCGATTGTGGTGAGAACGGACCAACCACTAAAGCGAATTCTCCAGAAACCCGACCTCGCGGGCAGAATGCTAGCTTGCTCCGTCGAGCTGTCGGAATACCACATAACTTATGAGGAAAGAACATCCATTAAAGGGCAAGTGTTGGCCGACTTCATAGCCGAACTCACCCCCAAACATCAAGCGGACGACCACATCCCATGGATCTTACATGTGGATGGCTCGTCAAACGTAAAGGGAAGTGGGGGCGGGGTGCTGTTGGAAGGACCTGGAGACATAAGCATCGAGATGACCATAAAATTCCAATTCCAAGCAAGCAATAACCAGGCAGAGTACGAGGCACTCATAGCAGGGCTGAACTTAGCAAAGGAAGTCAGGGTCTTCGAGTTGGAAGTCAGATCTGACTCCCAAATCGTCACCTCCCAAGTTAGCGGGAGCTATCAAGCCAAAGATCCCCAAATGGCAAAGTACTTGGAAAAAGCAAAGGAATTGGTAAGATTTTTTCAAAAAGTGCAGATGAAGCACATTCCCCGGAAGGAGAACGACCGGGCGGACACTCTGTCAAAGTTAGCAAGCACCAAGCCAGGCAGGGAAATCGCACCCGCATCCAAGAAACCAAAGAAAGACCATCCACAGACGAAGTGCAAACCGTACTGTTGGTGTCGGAAAAAGAGAGCTGGAGAAACCTCATCACAAAATTCCTCATACATGGAACCCTCCCCGAAGACAAGGGCGAGGCCAAAAAGCTTAGAAGAGAAGTAGCAAACTACACCATAGTAGCCGGAGAGCTATATCAAAGAGGAGTAACGACCCCACTCCTAAAGTGCGTGGAAGAAGAGAGAATTCAAACAATTCTCTCGGAAGCACACGAAGGAGCCTGCGGACACCATCAAGGAGCCAAAGCCCTCATAAGAAGAATCCTATTAGCAGGCATATACTGGCCCACCATGAAAGTGGACGCCAAGGCATATGTCGGAAAGTGCCAGAGGTGCCAAGAACACTCGAAGCTGCAGAAAGTGCCCGCAACAGAATTATCAGCCATAATAGCTCCCTGGCCATTCGACAAATGAGGAATCGACCTCCTAGGCCCTTCCTGAAAGCCCCAGGCCAAGTAAAGTATCTTATTGTAGCAATTGACTACTTCACAAAATGGGTGGAAGCTGAAGCCCTAGCATCAATCACCGCGAGCCAATGCAAGAAGTTCATTTGGAACAACATTATCACCAGGTTCGGGATCCCAAGGGTTATAACATCCGACAATGGGACGCAATTCACGGACAAAAAGTTCAGAGAATTCCTAGAAGGATTCCAAATCCACCAACAGTTCTCATCCGTGGAGCACCCACAAGCAAATGGTCAAGTCGAAGCCATGAACAAAGTGATCCTGAACGGGTTAAAAAAGAAACTCGATGAGAAGAAAGGATGCTGGGCGGAAGAGCTCGGAAGCGTACTCTGGGCTTACAGGACCACAGAGCAATCAGCAACAGGAACAATGCCTTTCCGGCTCACCTACGGGACAGAAGCCATGATTCCCTTAGAAATAGCGGAACAAACCACTCGGGTGTCAGCCTATGACCCGGAAGTTAACCAAAGCAGAAGGGAAACAGAGGCAGACCTGGTCTCCGAGATCAGAGAAGTGGCAAGGATAAAGCAACAAGCAGTAAAAGCACTTCTAGCCGCCAAATACAACAAAAAGATCAAGAAATGAGACTTGAAAAAGGGCGACCTAGTGCTGCGACGAGCTGACATAGGAGGAAAAAATGCAGCCCAATGAAAGCTAGGAGCAAACTGGGAAGGCCCCTAACGGGTGGTCGAAGCGCTCAGAAAAGGCGCCTACAAACTCAACACCGTCGAAAGAGGCCAGGTTCCGAGAACTTGGCACATATCCAACCTCAAGAAGTACCACATGTAATTGAGCGTAGTAGCATGTACTCTTTTTCCTCCCATCTATTATTTTTTTCCCGAAGCAAGGGTTTTTTGGATGGAAAGGTTTTAACGAGGCATGTAAGCATTCCGGCCACACTGGCCGTCAAGGTTAATAAAACACACTTACTTGTTCTTTAAGAACATCTGATTTTACTTATTCCTCTCTTATTGCAAGTTTTATTTCGCCATCATACACAAAGATGCGCACAACGAAGAGCAAGAGCATTTTTCTTAAAAAAAAAAAGAAAATGCCAAAGAGCCCGGGAGCCCTATTAAAAAGCGGCATTCAAATAACCCAAAAGGCAACACTGAAAGCGGATGAACCAAACTTTGCCTCTCCACCCCGGACTGATCACCCGGGAGATGAGATGCACATAAACATAGAAAGCTTCGCAAATATTGAAAAATCAAGCAAGCAGAAGATATATATGCAAAAAAATATATATAATAAAGTCCCACGAAAAAGGGACCCAACACAGAATATTCAAAAGCCCCAGAAAAAAGGGGGAGACCTGAGCAATACCAAGTATTCAAAAACAAAAAACAAGTGTCAACAATTTACAATTTCAAATGGGGCATCCCCCACCTTCTCCCGCTAAAACCTCCTCCATTTGCTGCTCCGGCAAGACTTCCGGCTGCTCCTCGGCCACGGGCTCCGGTCGGTCCTCCACCACAAGCTCCGGCTGCCCCTAGGTCTCAACCTTAGGATTATAAATCCTTTTAGCCTTAGGATCCCAGCGGGTTTCCAGGGTAATAATTGAATAGTCAATGGCTGGATTCAAATGGCGAACCTGGTCCATCAAGATCTCGAAGGTCTCTTAGACCATTTCCCCAGTCTCCTCCGCCAAGGACTTTTAATCACTACGCCAGTGAACCGCAGCGGCCTCGACTTCATCCAGTGCCATCTGCTTCCCTTTTAAAGATTGAGTAAGTGACTCAACCTTCTTCCTTTCCTGCGCCAAAGCAGAACGACAAGACTCGAGCTCAGCAGCCTGCACCTTGCCCTCTCCTCCACCTCTTTCATGCGATCAAAAGCAGAAAGACGTTCACCCTCAGCACGCTCTAGCTCCTCGGACAGCGACTTGATCTTGGCATGCAGAAGAGGGGCGACTAAGGAAGAATCCCTCTCTGTAGCCCGGAATCTCTCGGATGAGGCCATTCATAAGGCCAGCATCCAAAGCAGCCCGGAAGTTATAATCCGGTGGGAAAGTGCGATCGATGGGATTCACCTTATGCTTCCAAGGAGATTCACCCCCAAAGCAGCCTCTTCAGCGGAAGCCTCTGAAACCTTCCGCTTTCGCCTTTTCTGCCTCAGGTCGGTAACCGGATCTTCCCTGGCACCCTCTTCCCTCTCCACGGAGAAAGTCTTGGCAACGGTGGCATTCGTTGGCTTCCCCCTGGCCTTAGAGGCGGTAGAAGAAGGAGCCGGAGGAACTGAAGTAGCTGGAGTAAAAGCTGAAGCAACCAGGTCGGATGCCGAGGCACCGGAAGCAGCCGTTTGAGCCCTGGATGATGGAAGGATAGAGCAAGGACCCGCTCCTTCCGCCTCCTTCATCTTCTGCATAAGGCGGTTAAAATGGCTATGTTTCTCCATGTCCTTGAGCAAGCTATCTGCAAAGTCACAATATCAGAAAAAATCCCAACACAGAAATCGACAGAAAAGAACATAGACATAGTAGCAAAAGTAAAAGAGTAAGAAAATACCAAGAAATACCCCAACATCAGTATCGATGTGATCCAAAATCCAACGACACTTGAAGTTAGATTTTTCCCCAGCCCGGCAAGAAGAGACTGAAGGAACTCGACAGCCAAGGTTTCTAAGGGATCCAACGCAGTAATGCGAAAATCCCCCACCTCAGCATTCCAATACACCCATGGAAAGGGTGTACCTCCATCATCCAGCCAGAACGGCCGCATACCAGGGAAAGGCAGGACCTTGAAGTAATTCCATTTGAACTCTTGAATGGACTCTTCAAAAGAGTCAAAGAGCTTTCGACCTTGGTAGGCGCGGAAGGACATAAAACCCTTTTCGGGGGGGGGGGGGGAAGGAGCATGCAACTGATAGGTGTAAAGGAAAACATGCCACGACGGCCGAAAACTAAAGTGCAAACACACCCACTCAAAGGTGCTAAGAAAGCCCCACCCCTTGAGTTGGAGTTGGCTAGCCTCCACTCGGCACCGTAACAGCACCCCCCTCTGAAACTCTGTAAAGGGAAGCCGGACGCCTAAACGAGTAAATAACTCCGTATAGACCCACAGAAATTGGGTCCTATCTTCCTGAGCCCGAAAAGGTAACCGGTCGGAAGGACCAGCAGCCTCCAGTACAAAATCCCCCTCAGCCGCTCGATCAACCGTCAACCTCATCTCACGGCGGAGCTCGGGATGCATATCGGCTTCCACCACCGAGGGCTGAGTAAAAATTTCCTCATCAACCCAACCATACAACTCCCTCTCGGCCACGGAAAGCACTCGAGGGACACGAACATTTTGATAAGACTTCTTCTTCGCCATTTCTCAAATAACTTAAGACTGCAAAGGAAGGCAGAACCCACGATCAAAAAAAAAAGAAGAGAAAAAGAGAAAGAGAATGAAAGAAGAATAAACGACAAAAGAAAGCCGAAGAAGGGGAGAAAAACAGAGGAGCGAAATAGCAGCGAAGAAGAAGGACATCAAGTTGGAACAAACACAAAGGGAAAATGGCGAAACACCCACTCAAAAATACACCTAATCGAAGAAACGAAAATGTAGCACAACAAACAAAAAAGAAGAAAGAAGAAAGAAGGTACCTGTGATCGAGAAAATCTTAAAGGAGAAGAACGCTGAAGCCTGGGCAAGAAAACGCAGGGAGAAGCAAGAACGCACGGAGAAAGGAAAGGCGAAGTGAGAAGAAGAAAAGAAAAAACTCTTGAGTCTCCAAAAGCTTCTTAAACATGCTTTGGAGAACTCAGGGGCAAGTAATTGATGGGACGGTTTCAGAAATTTTGAAAATCGCACCCCCTCAAAAAGCTAATGAAAAGTCATCATTGGGCTTCGACACATCAGCAAAGAAAAAGGAAACGTCTCCCTTCAACACTTAGCCTTTAGAGGACACGTGGCACCTGGAAGAAAGGAAGCCGGAAATTCAATCACCATGCACAAAGCGATCGGAAATCCTACAAACTGCCCAGAAGACACCAAAGGAATTTATCTCGCAAGCTCGATCCAAAAGACTCAAGCTCCCGAGTGGGGGAAATGTTATGGACCAGCCTCAAGGCCCAATTCTTAAGGAATAAGGCCACTAATGAGTGGCACAAGGAAAAAGGAATCATCTAAAAACAGGAAAGATATAATGCAATCATAAACAGATCCCCTAAGGATCTAAACCACCCGAAGCTATATAAATAGGGGGCATCACCCCCTCAAGGTATACATTCTCTTACCCTACCCATCATATTCGACCTAGAATCTCATAATCCTATTTCTAGGCTTCTAGGGCTATTCACCATCATATTAACCTCCTTCTTCGCCATAGTTCTCAGTTACGTCGAAGAGCTTGTCCACCGAAGGCACATCTTTTTATCTCGATCATTGAGGCTTGGTACCCCATTCAAAGTCCTTTGGACAATCGTTAAGGAGCCTGACCTTAACAGATACCAATGCTTTAGAAGTCACATTACACCAGCTACGTCTAATATATTGGCTCAAACTATGTTTAAGTACAACTACCTAAGTACATACATACTATAGAAGCACAGACCAAAAGAAAGTGAATGCCTGCATCAACCAAAGAATCAAGGAATGGAATAATGCATTGGTAGGACCCAAAGCATCGCATGGTTTAGCTTTTGCAAAACAAGAAGCCTAAAGATCGAAGCTTTTTGTATCTTTCTATCTTTTGAATAGGTGATAGCCAGAATTTCTTGAAAGTAAACATATTAAGGTAAGAACAAGGGTAGCTTAAAACATCTGTAAATCATTAAGGTAAAAACACAGAAGAACCACAGTCATACAACAACCACTAGGAGGAAACACAACAACAACAACGAATTGGAGAATCAAACATCAAAATAAACTCATCAAAATCAAAACAAACTCATCAAAATAACTCATCAAAAGGAAGCACTGCAGCAGTAGCGAAGGGGAGAAGAGAACCCTAATACCTGAGCTGGGAGGGGTGGGGACGACGGAGATGGAGACAACAAAGGTGGGGACAGAAGAGGGAGGCAATGAACGTGACTTCAGAGGGCGGCGACAGAAGAGGAAACGACGCATTCATGCTGTAGTGGGGCGCGATGATGACGGGTTCTGTCTGAAACGGGGGCGACGGGGCGGCTGGGGCTGTGGGAAAGAGATTAGGGTTGGGGTGTAGGGTTCCTCATGCAAACAAATGAGGAAGAATGAGCTTTGGTCGTGTTTATGTTTGGGGATTATTGGCGGATTTTGTGGAGGAAAAAATCTGCCAGTAAGTTTGAAATCACTTATCAAAACGGCACGTTTGGGTTTTCGGTTACCAGCGGAATTTTCTGCCTGTAATTCCGCCGATAACGTTGGCGCGTAAAATATTAAATTTGGCTCCATGTAGTACCCGCGGATTTACCGGAGGATTTTAAAATTCGCAGGTAAAGTTTTCCAGAAATTTTTGGAAGCCATTTTCCGCCGAAAATTTCACCCCAAAATCCGCCGGTAACTTCCGTCCCAAAATCCGCCGATAAATCCATCGGTAGCGGGTGCATTTCTTGTAGTGGGATCTAAATGGGTCATGCCCATACCGTTTGATATCCCTCTAAAACTCTTTTACTCTGATGGTATGAAAATTAAATTCTAAAACTATATAATAAAGATTACATATTGTTTTATCTATTCTTTTGATAGATTAATCTAGCAGTATAATACGTTCAAAGTAGCGTAGAATATTTACTATATTAGTCTATTTTAATTTCATGAACCTATCATTGGTTTCATAGTCTAGGGTTAATTTACTCGAAACCACACTTTAGAAAATCATTTTCTGTTATGGACCAGCCTCCTAGGCCCAAGATCATCAAAGAATAAGGCCATAAAAGTGGCCCACAAGCAAAGATGAAGATGAATCATCTAAAATAGGAAAGATTTGATACAATCTTAACAGATCCTAAAAAGATCTCAACTACCCACAACTATATAAGCAGGGGGCATCACCCCCTCAAGGTACGCACTCTCTTAACCTACCTCATTCTAATAGATCTAGAATCCCACAATCCTATTCTGGGCTTCTGGAGCTATTCATCTCCACAACAACCCCTTCTCGGCTACAACTCTCGGCCACGCCGTAGGGTTTGTCATCGAAGGCACACCTTGTTACCCTAAACCTCGTATCTCGACCTTTCGAAGTCCTTTGGATAATCGTTGAGGATTCGACCTCAACATTTTCCAAAATGCTGTTCTTTTGAAATTATTTACTCAACTATCATCTTTTTGCCATGGCGGCAGGTGGATTGTTTTTTTTTTTTGCCATGCTGACTAGAAAGCGTTAGACCGGATATAATTTTCTTCATATAAGGCATAGGGTTTCCTTCTCAAAAGGTATTTTCACAATAGGTGCGTCTAGTTGGTATGCGACTATGCGTCAATGGAAAAGGTGCCGCTTGTGCAAGGATGTGTCTCCATGGTGAAAGCGTAAAACACATTAGCGTGCACCTTTAAATCGATTGAAATTCCTTTCTTCACTTTTTATTTCTCATTTTCACTTATTTCTTTAGACCGTATCATTTTAAAGAAAAATTAATTAAAATATGTTCTTTGTATAATTTTTTTATTTATTCGTTTAAAATATTAAATATATATTTAGACGTTATTATTTAGAAAAAAAAAAAACTTATTAAAAAGTAAGAGTACCTAACAAGCAGAGCCGGAGTTTTTCGAGGGCAATGGGAGGCTTTTAAATAAACTTAGTAATATTTAGATTCGTTACTAATCCAATGATCTTATATTTTAGTCTCACCTCTACGATTCAATCAATATTTTTTTTTCAAAGTTAAAAACTAATAAAAAATGGCATTATTTAATTTTCAAGTTTAAATACTTTATTATAAGAATAAACTTTTTAATCGGTTCTTCCTAGTTTAAAAATTTGTAATTAATTTAGTAGTTTTTATATTAATAAGATATACTAATCCTAAAATATTTTACTTCTAAAATATTTTATGATGCATACTTATTCACAAAAATAAATATTTCAAAAAAATTAAATATTTTAACACAATGTAGTTAAAAAGCAAGGAATATTGTTACTAAATATATAAATTCAATTACAAACATTTAAAATATTTGGAATCTAATTAAAAAATTAATAAAATTAGATCAACTAACAAAATAATTAAATTTGATTTTTATGATAGAAAATTTTTATTGTCCCCCATAATTTATGTTCAAACTCCGCCACTTGTACGTATTCTAATACTCTATATTTCATTATTTATTTTTTATATTTTTTTAAAGAAGGGACAAAATACACATGAATTATTACACGGTGGATAAAAGTACACATGAATTATTACACGATGAACAAAAATACACATGAATTTTTTTAATAATCTAAATGTACACATGAATTTTTTAATGACCCAAATATATACATGAAATATTCTAGTAAGGGACTAAATAAAATACACATAATTTTTTGAAAAAAATAAAAAAAATCATGTGTATTTTTGTCCAATGACAGAATATTTCATGTGTACATTTAGGTCATTAAAAAATTCATGTGTATATTTGGGTCATTAAAAAAATTCATGTGCACTTTTTTTCACCGTGTAATAATTCATGTGTACTTTTATCCATTCTTTTTAATTTGTTAATAAATTTTCAACTATCTTTCTATCATTGTGATAGAAAAATGAACCCAAATTAATTAAACATAAATTCTTTTCTGTAAAATTCTAATTTTTCTCCAAATCCTATTTCAAAGAATTCTTAATCTTT
The DNA here is from genome assembly GCA_036250425.1 of Stylosanthes scabra. Classification (NCBI taxonomy): domain Eukaryota; kingdom Viridiplantae; phylum Streptophyta; class Magnoliopsida; order Fabales; family Fabaceae; genus Stylosanthes; species Stylosanthes scabra. The sequence continues at coordinate 13,638 of JASCZI010030833.1, forward strand.
TTAACGTCATTTTCACTAAAAAATTTAGAGAGAAGTGAAGGCATGAAAGGGAGAAATGGACTTCACTCGGTTGGACCAACGTTGGAAGGTGTTGAGAAAATTCAGGTTCAAATAAGAACCTATCTGGCAGAGAAAACACCAGAGTAATTTCTCCATAACATGTGCAGTTAAATAGGCAACACCAAAAATACTCCAAACAGCAGATAATATGCAGAAAATAAGAACAGAAAACACAAGCAATTTTTATTGTGAGAAAATTTTCAAAAGAGGGCTAAAAAATCCACAGGAGCTAATCTAGTAAAATCTTCTACTATCAATAATAATGGGTACACAATCAGTCTTCCTAATAGCACTAGAGTATCTCAATAATCATTAAAATACATCATCGCAACGGATGGAATCAAGATAAACCCTCCACAAAGTGAGTATCTCAAATCAGACACAAAAGAAGGTAATAACACTAACAAGTTATATCCTAATGTTCAACACTACACCAGAAATAACATACTAAAATTTCATTTAAAATGGAATAAGTTTACCAAATCAAGATGTGCACATTAAAACTGCCCTTTATCCACTTTTCTTCTTCTCTTCGGCGCCGAGAAATCCTCTCACACCTCTGTCTTTCTTTCTTTTTTTCCAACCTAATTTTTCTTCTTCTCTGTGGCTTATAACCACTTCTTTCTATTATTATTATTATTATTATTATTATTATTATTATTATTATAAGTTATTGGCCCCCACTTGTATTTGGGGAGCCCAACCAACAGAAGGGTGCTAATGTATTTTTCTTTTTAACCATATAGACGTCTAAGGATTACACGTCTCTGTACAAGTGCCGCATTTTTTATTGACGCATAGCCTATTGTGAAAGCGTCTTTGAAGAAAGAAATGATACCCTTTTTCGCGCCTCTTGTGAAGAAAATTTTACCCGATTTAATGCCTCCTAGTCAGCATGGGTAAAAAACTCAGCTGTTTCTGTGATGAAAAGGCAACGATGGGTAAATAGTTTCAAAAGGTTGCCATTTTGAAAAATAATTTTTCAAAGTGTGGCATTCTTGTAAATTAACCCATAATTTAGTGTTATTGAACACAAACTAAATAAAATATAAAGAATAAATTCATGCATCCATCCATTATGTGTTTTCACACCTTATAGGACCACCCGCCAAGCACAAAAATGACGAAGTCTAACACAAAAATGATAATTGGGGAAAATGACATTTGTATCCCTGACTTTTTTAAACTAGTACAAAAATACCCTCAACCTTTGAGAAATATTAAAGTGCCCCTCACAAACGGGACTACCATGTCTCTCCATTGGCCTCACTCGCCAGATGGCAACAAAGAATGCTAGTGTGGCTCAAATGAGTTTCGTTTTGACTCAACGGTGTCCAGTGTAGACTTATTATCGCTTCTTATGTCCAAAACGACGTTGTTTCTTCCCAAATTGTGAAACTCATATGCAATAGTCAAAATGAATTTGTTTTTTCTCTCATTCGTTCCCCACAAAACAGCCACCAAATGTGTGTTGTGTGAATCATCAGCTTACTCAAAACCTGGAATACAGAAGAATATTCAGATGTATAAGCATTATCAGAATTTCTTATAGTTCTAGGCATGCATGAACCCACCCTCAATCATATTCCAACTGCCTTAGATTTTTCACACTCTATGACCTTTTCAGAAATAGATCAAAGGTAAAATTGTTGATTGTCCAAGGTTGATAAAATCAAGCAATCACAACTATGTACATTTGAAGGCTCTTTACAAACAGAAACCTCACTCACGAGCCCTTAAGTCAGCTATAAAGCTTAATAAGATAACTACTAGTAAAGATGACCTATTTACCTTAAAAATTTTGCTACATGTACACACACACATAAAAACATACAAAACTCCCCCACTCTCATCCAAGTGCGTGGTCTGCACTCCCCAAACACCTTCCCACACGTTCCAACCCTCAGCTTCCTTCCCACGCGTTTGAAAAAAACCCACAGCTTCCTTCAAATGCGGAAAACGGCCCACGAAAAAAAAACCTACACCTTCTACCCAAATGTTTCACTCTCCCTCACAAACGAAGAAGCAAACCTCCCATGCACCTAGTAACCGCATTTACTTCTCCATTCGAGCAGAATCCTCCATCCACACAAACAAAGAAGAAAACAAAACCATTTTGGTTATGGGAACGGCAATGGGTTTTCCATTCAAGCAGAAACTCAACGAACCAAACTTCACAAACCATCAATCCAAGAAAAACAAAGGTTATGTACTAAATTCTGCTCATTAGGGTTTCGTTTTTTGTTTGGGATTCACTTGCATTCTCTGATACTGGGGTTAGACGCAAGTTAGGGAAAGGGTTTGGGTAAGATTGAAATGTTGTTCAAGTAGAAATTAGGGGATTCGGGTTTAAGTATGTTGCATTCTCTTCAAGATGATTTTATGATTCTGCAAAATGTGATTTAAAATCTTGGTCAATATGGATAATGGATTCTGCTCAAAATGCTACTGAAATTGAATTAGGGTTCTATAGTATGCTCTAAATGTTAAACTTATGTGTAAGTTTCTTTGGGGTTTGAATGTGATTTATATTCACTCATGTGTCTTAGGTTTGGGATTTTTAGAGTATCTTAGATTCTGCTCAAAACATTTTGAAATTCTGCTCAATATGGTGACAAAATCTGATTTAGAATTGAAAGTGAATGTTTGGAATGCTCAAATACTGATTTCTATGACCAATTAAGATTCTACTAAATTCTTTTTCAAATTTTACTCAAACTGCTGAATGATAAGACTATTTAATGATTCTGCTCAATCTATTATGAAATGCTGCTCAAATTTGGTGACTGAATCCGATTTACAATTAACAGTGAGTGATTGAAACCCTAAAATACTGATTGCTATAACCAATTAAGATTCTACTCAATTCATTTTCCAAATTAGCCTCAAATTACTGCATGATAAGATGATTTTATGATTCTGGTCAAGCCATTTTGAAATTCTGCTCAATTTAGTTAAAGATGAGTTTATTTTAGATTCTGCTCATCTTAACTTGAAAATTCTGCTCAATTTGGTTTCGGTTTCTTGAGCAGAATGGCTAAGAAGAAAAACAACGAACCTGGTGCAAATGAAAAGGGGAAGGCAAAGAAAAAGGCAAGTGTTGAGACCAAGAGAATAGTAAAGAGGCCTGATGTAAGATATATGAAAATTAAATTTTTATGTTTCCATCATTCCTTGTGAAATATTGTTCTAACCTATTTATTTACCTATTCTGCAGAAGCATAGTGACTCAAGATGCACCCCTCTAAAATTCAGGAAAATATATGACAGCCTCTCTCTTCAGAAGAAACAACTCATTGAAGAGATGGGATTGGGAGCCTTTCAACACCTTCCAAACTTCTACATCAACCACAAGATGTTAATAGAACTTGTGAGGAGCTACGACATATTTACCAACACAATTAGCACAAGTGTTGGTGAATTTCTAATCACGTCCGAGAAGGTTGGCCATGCCTTCGAACTAAATTGCAAAGGTTAGTCCTAAAAACTCAAAAATTTTTAGATCTCTGTTCATATGATGTTCATCCATCCTATTAAATTCTGCTCAACTTCTTTGCAGGAGACCTGTTTGAGATGAAGCAAAAGGATTTTGAGGAAAAGCTGAATGATGAAGAAAAAGAGGCCCTGGTTCTCTTCAAAGGGAAATCCTTGACCTTTGTACAAGACAGAAAAGAGAACCTTCAAAAGAGCATTTGATTTGTTCATTCAGAAGAGTTTTCTCTTACCAACGTCTTCTGCATACATCAGCCCCATACATCTTCCTGTCATCAGAGACATTGATAACACACAAAACAGGAATTGGGCCCACCATGTCAACTCTTTCCTTATGAATGGAATAAAGGAGTTTCAAGATACAGGCAGTCAAGCTGTGAAAGGCTGATGATCATCTATTTCAAGGAGAGGTACGACGACAAGAGCTTGAACGATCCGAATGGCACGGCTCCGTGGATACAACGATGGTCTGGAGATTTGTTGAAAGAGAAGACCAAAGCTGAAGATGAAGATATCACAGTAAGTGAAAATTCTCTGAAGTATTTAATTTCTAATTCTGCTCATTATATTTCAAAATTCTGCTAAAAAAAATAGTTATCTAATTCTGTTTCGTCATTTTGTTATGATCTGCTCTCTTGATACAGGGATTGATTCAGAGAGCCAAAATGGTGGCTCGAAAACAGAGATCAGAAAAAAAGGAGCAGTTAGAAAAGAAAAGAATCCAGAAGATGATTCCGAGATCATAGAATCCAACACTGAAGGAGATTCTGAAGAAGAGGAGTATCACACCACAGATTCTGAAATTGAATCTGATACTGAAGAGGTACAACAAGAGAGGAAATCAAAGACTAAAGAAGAAGAAAGCGTGATGTAAGTTTTTTCCTGAAGTTGTTGAAAATGTTGTAGAATATGTTGGAAATGTTTTTTTACTAACAAATTTTGTTCAAACAACAGACATCAAAGACAAATACAAGAAAGGGAGGAAAGATCAAGAAGAAGAGAGAAGGGAAAAGAAGACAAAGAGCCAACACTAGCCAAGGAAATTGAGCAGATAAAGAAGAGGAAACTACAAAGAAAAGAAGAAGCAAAGAAGAAGAAAAAAACAGCAACAAAAGAAGGGTAATAATTCTGATCATTGTCTCTAATATTATTCTGCTCATATAAATACTGAGATGCTATGACCAATTAAGATTCTGCTCAGTTCATTTTCAAATTATGCTCAAATTGCTGCATGATAAGATCATTTTATGATTCTGCTCAATCCATCTTGAAATTCTGCTCAAATTCTGCTCATCTTAACTTGAAAATTCTAGTCATATAAATAATTCTATGTTAATGTTAATTGTTGCTCTTCTCTCCACATACAGTCATGCAAATCCTCCGCCACATATGGACATCCCTATACATGATGCAACCATCCCTGAACCTGATCCCCAGCCTGAGCCTAAACTTGTCATGCAACCTGAGCCTGAGCCTGTCATGCAACCTGAGTCTGAGCCTCAGCCTGAACCTGTCATAGAGATTAGACCTGAACCTTAGGAAGTGATTGACGGATTTGTTGCAGCTTACGAAGAGGCTGAAGAAAATGTGGCTGCAATCAAAGCTTGCGAGGAGGCCGAGGCTCAATTCAAAGCAAACAAGCAGAAAGAAATGGAAAAGGACAATGAGATTGATGTTAATATAAGAAGTATAGTTGAAGATGTGGTTGCAAAGGCATGACAGATGGAAGCACAAGAGAAAGAAGCTGCCCCTGAACTTAATAAGTTGATAGTTTCTTCAAAATTTAGTTTTTATATTCTGCTCAATATAACTTCAAATTCTGCTCAAATTGAGTTCTTATGCATAATAACTTTGCTGCTCAAGCTAATTCGTAATTCTGCTAAAAAACATCTTTTATTTACAGAGACCAACCTGCACCAGGACTGATGATGGTTGCATCTGTGGCAACACAAGCAGGTGAATATAATCCAACTAAAGCATTTGACCCCTTCAATTTGAGACTCAACCACTACAAAGAGAAGAGACGGCAGAACTGTATGACCTGGACGATTTCTTGGAAGAAGAAGAAAACCCGGTAACCCCTGCTGTCCAACTCCAAACAGTGGTGCCAGATAGGCCAGCAGCAGCCGAAGAAACTCATATCAGCAGTGACTTGAAGGAAAGATGTGTGGTGTGGGCTCTGTCGAACAAGAAGGAAATCAAATACGATAGCATATTCATGGTTAATGGGGAGTGGCATTATGAGGTGGTTAGGAAACAATTCAGATCAATGAGGTCGGGCAAAGAAATTGATGCAACTGTAAGTATGTCTAACCTTTGCTACCGTGCTCAGAAGTATCATCTTACATCACTATTTCTTTTTTTCCCACAGGTGATCACCGCTTACTCTTTGGTGCTGAACAATGAGCCAATCACTAGAATCCAAACGGATATATATATATATATATATATATATATATATATATATATATATATATATATATATAAAA
>JASCZI010030834.1:0-23221 GCA_036250425.1 Stylosanthes scabra
GGATAGACTTCTTCTATTAATATTAGGCAAATTTTTCTCTTAATCTATTTTGTGGGATAATATATATATATATATATATATATATATATATATATATATATAATTAACTATGATCATATTAACTATTTTATATTTTGATTTATATAAATAGATCTCATTATTAGTTTAAATAATAAAAGAAATAAGTTAAGATTACTTATCAGTTTGGATCTAATAAGAATAAAACCAATACTATCTATTTTACTTAGGCCTTAAGAGTTTAATAGGAGTTAATAGCGCAATATAAATAGAATTCTAGGATTTTGATCCTCAATATATCTAAGCCATCTTTTGCAACAATTCCCCATCAGAGAATTGTTATTCAACCCTATTAGGAATACAGAAGGTTTTGATTGAGGAAGACCAAAGAACCACAATCAAAATTAGGAACACCAAATTCAAAATAAAAAATCATGCCCATCAATTCAGATACACTTCTGCTCTCAGATATTTTTATTTAATTATTTAACTTAGGGTTATGGAATCCAAGAAGTTATGGAATCCAAGAATTCCTGGTATAAAGCCGTTCATGATTGAATCATTAAGGATTAGTTGATTTATCTTAATTATTTTTAATGTTGAGTCGGAATTTTCAAATCCATCTTTGAAAGATTTGATTTCATGCACTTCATGAATTTATCAGGAGTCAATTGATAAAGTTTATTCCTTTATTATTACCCATTGCTGGTAAATTGATAATAAAGTTCCAAATTTATCTCACTTAATCAAAATTTTGTGAATTGTACGTGCACACTCTTGGCTTTAATAAAAATAAATAAATAAATTGTCATATATCTATATACAAGTACGACTCGTAATGGTTTCTCCTGGAATGAATTTTTCTTTTTCTTATTAATAAAAGTTGGGCCAAAAGTATAATTAAGTTAAAGTATGATATTAGGGGAAGTGAAAGTTGTAAAATGTATGTTAAGTTAGAACCAAGATTAGCGGTTGAACCGAAATGTTAGCCGTGTTCAGAGGCATTTCAGTAGTATGCCGTCCTAGGGGTGGAGCGGGCTCATAGTATTGTTAGTGAGGGAGTTGGGGTCTCAAAAGTGAAAGGTCGGGTCCAGAGTATTAAGCCGGCCGTAAAAATTGATAATTGTTTTATAAACGGTTCATTGGGCGATTACACCAGGTTATCGGTCTAGCCGACCAAACTAAGTTTAGTTTAAAAAAAACCTAAGCTACGGTTCAATTAGTGATAGTCTATTAAGTCATCGATTCAACCAGACCGGTTCGTGGGCCTAGCTAGCTAAACCTAGACATCCTATGTTAATAAGGCATCAACCGGCAAGAAAATTAAGTATGGGCAAAATTGTCTTTTAACCTCTAAGGTGAAAGTTTATGAATAATGGCTAAGTCTCCTAAGTTGATGATTTATGCTTGACTGATGAAAAGTGCTTTGAGGATGCTCCTAGCACGCGAATGCACACCATTTTCTACTTGTATGTATACCATGGCTTATAGCCTGACTATCATTATATTGTCCGTTGAATGATGTGGAATTATCCATATGGACTTGTGTAAGTGACTGATGCAAGTGGAAAACGATATCCGATTTTAGTGCCGGGTAACGTGGGGTTGCGGGTAGTTAACCAACGCATGAGCTCATAACCTGCATAGGGCAGACATGCATCATAATTTTTTGTAGCATCATTTTCTATGCTTAAACTCTACTTGTATGTTTATGTTGTTCGTTGTATGTATTTGTAGTTACCTTGCTTTTGTCTGACTGTGACTGTGACTATAACCGTGATTGTGATCATAAAGATAGTTGCGACTGTAGATGCAATTGAAACGTTAAGAAGTAATTGAATAGGGAGCCTAGGAAAAATATATTAAGTTATAGTTTACAAACCAGAACTTAAATGGATGACCTAGGTTGTTCCCTTTAGAAGAGTCTCCCATAGCACGTACCTTACTGAGAATTCTAAGTTCTCACCCCTTATTTATTTCCCCAACGCACGTAGAGGCTTCTACCCATCATGTTTTCCATAGGTTTTGGTGTAATTCGGTAGAGACCTCCACGTTCGTTGAATAACACCCACCTTCATCAAGTACGGCAATAGCAGAGTCTAAGCATCCACGTAGGAATGTATTTGTGACTATCGCAAAAGATTTTCTATTACTCCAAAGCTCAGCACTGTTGCTAAGGTTACCATGTTGCGACGTAGTATGAGGTTGGCAGGGATAGGCACAGATAGCTCCTGAAAATCATCATGCATAGGTCCAAATTCGGATTCAGAGTCCGATCACGAGTGTGCAGATGCTACATTTACTTCATCCGGGCATACAGTTTCCAATTCTGAGCCAGAGGGACCGCACCCAAGACTAAGTCATTCTTCTGACACTGCACCTGAGAAGTGAGAGATAGTTTCAGGAGCTTAACATGGGATGTGGCCTCCTCCTCTACCTTGATTCTTCTTGGGGAACCTCGTTAGATATTAATACACACGAGGGCATCAAACTGCAAGAGAAGCGGTTCCACTTGTAGTTTCACATATTATAGTGTTTTAGTAGTTAACACATTTTTCCTCTCTTATAGTATTTTTGAGGGGCTTGAATTTTGCTAGTTTACTTGAGTGCTAGTCTAGGGGCTGTCAGGATAAGCCACGACTCAGAGCTTAGTATGTTTATGGAAAGTTTGTAAGATATATATATGGCTGAATCTGTGTTGGCTACGATTTCAGTTGCTACGTATGACTAGAGTTTGACCAACCAATAATATGTTGACACATGGAATGATTCTTGTAACACTAATCTATGTTTCAAAATGACAAGCACAGTAACTTAAATTCCTTTAATCGCATGGGCAGAATAGGAAAATGAAGATGTATAGGGTTAATAATGTAAATAAGGCAGTGGGGAAAGGTGAACTGTAGCGGGCCAGTGATGGCTTCTCTTGGTGGTCAATCCTATCTTGTTGTAATTGTAATCGAGGTCGCCAACGACGTCGGTGGCTACTTTCATACTTGAGAGTCATGTCAATAGTATCATGAAGTGAGTATTGATCTTGTTTCGAAGGCAATCGGAGAGGTTGCGCCATTGACGAACTCATACAAGTGGTAGATGTCGACATGTGGTCGCCAGAGATTGATGCACGAGGAACTTGATGATGCTAATGATGTGGCTCCGGCAGAGATAACGAGATCCCACTCTCGGAGCTGTGATGTCTCGAGCTTCCAGCGGAGGTGAGGTTGGAGATGGAGTTGTTGGAGAAGAAAACACTGTAGTAGGAAGAATTTTATTTTCAATTTCTTTTCATACTACTTTTTAAATTTTAATTCTAATGGTTTACATATTGATTTTGTTGTACAAATGAAAATTCACTGTTTTGTGCAATGTGTCTAATACGTTGTAAAATCTAATGGAGAAAAAGTAATGAAATATTGAAAATTGTTGAAACAAATTGCAAAAAAAAAATAATGAAATATAGAAATTGAGTAAATTTCTGAATATGTACTATGTCATTTTCAATCTAATTAATAAAAAGACAACGAAATATTGAGAATTATCAAAACAAATTATAAAAACTTAAATAATAAAAGGTAGAAAATTGGGTACTAAAAATAAAAGGTAGAAATTGAGTACATGTTTACCTATGTACTCAATTTTTTTTATTAAATTTAAATAATAAAATTCAAAATAAGGTTAAAAATGAATAATAATAACTAAAAAAATACTACAATTATTTATAATAGCCATTGCGGTCCGTACAAACGCAATTTTGTATGGTCAAGCTATCATTACCTTAATAACGCTTATTTTTTAAAATGATAGTAAGGTAATACAATATTTTCTATTGCTCTATTCATTTATTCTTTAGGTAGTTATAACTTTTATATGTTGTCATTTATCTTGTAAATTTGATAGATTAGGTAGTTGATTCATGAATTATAATGCAAGAATTAGAATGGTAGTAGATAAAATCAAAACATATAATTTATGTGTTATAAATGTAATCTGTCTATTAGGTAAGATATAGCTCAAACTTTCAAAAAGAAAACATTTACTCATTATTTTTGTAAGAAGCTAATAAATTTTCATAGTGATATGCCTATTGTTTGTTATAATTATGGTCTCAAACTATCAAAAGAAAAATAGAATACGTTAGAGTATATTAGAGTACATTATACAACAGAAAATATAAATAAAAACAAATAAAGCGTGCGATTTGATTAATGTTTGCAATCAGAAGTTGATATAAAGTATAGAACGTACTTTTGCTAAATAATTTTTATCAAACTTGGATTAGTGCCAATGTAATTTATGTTTAGATATTTTTTATCAAACATGCTTTTTGAGAAAATTACTTTTGAATGATGTTAATCAAAATTTTGTCAGAATATAAAATTACTAAAAAGAACATAATTATATAATTATTTATATAACATTTTGAAAACATAAATATTATTACAGCAAATTGGGTATAACTTTTAAAAAATCAAATATTATTATTATATATAACTTTTAGAAATTTTATGCCAATGTTTATATTTTTTTATGTTGTAAATTGGATATACGGAATTATACAATGGTATACTAAATTAATTCTGGTGGAAGAACATTTCATCATTTTTTATTTTTATTCTAGTTATAGACACTCTTATATTTTATTTCGTTATAATTGAATAAAATACTTGTCTTTGATTAAAAAAATTTACTCCATAATATTTTTTAAAAAGAGTGAGAAAATAATTAATTTTTCTTTAAATTGAGATATCAACATATTTATTGTTGTTAAAGACTAATTTTTTTGGAAAAAAATTGTTTGAGACCAATTTAGATACTATTCATTACTCAATTACGATTATAAAAAATTATTTGTGAAAAGTAATTTTTATAACAATTTAAATTAGATGTTCTATTTCTTTAGGTTTCGAATGTTTTATTTTTATTGTTGGTTGTTTTAAGTTTAGAATATTCTATTTCTTAAAAAAAGGGTTATGGATGTTCCACTTGCATTGTAAATGTTTTATAAACAATAATTACGGATGTTATATTTTTGTTCACTAATTTATTGATTAGAAAAATATTGATTACATATACTTTCTTATTTCTAACCAAGATCAACCAAATCCTTTTATACATAAATACATGCAAAAACCTTATGTGGTCCTCCTTTTCCTCTTCCTTTTTGTTCTACTCATTTTATAATTTAGGAGGTTACATAAAGTTATTAGAGCTAACATATTAACCATTTCCTTTTGAGAGAGGGTTGTAGGTGCGTTTTGATGCAGTGGGGTTAAAGGAAATATTTGATATTATTACAATTTCCAAAAGGAGTTTATGCCCAAACTGAACAATAATCCAACCAGAGAACCCAGTGTTGCTAACAACCCCCCATTCTCCCACATGAAAACATTACAAGCTATTGCATTATGTACTACTATTTTCCCTGTCAACTATCCAATTTACGAGTCAATTTACAAATAAAAAATCCCCCACCACAACAAAGTCCAAAAAAATGTGCAGACTAATAAGGATGATAGAATACAAAATTGGCACAGGTTTGTAACTAATATCATTTCTCCAAAAGCTTAAGCGGATAGCAAAGTTATATTTCAAACACTCGAAACACATTTTTATACCTTTCTGTGTCAGTCTCCTATGCGTCTCATGTTCCAACTACCGAGCACAATGTTAGTTACTGATTTAAAAGCAACCTGAAACTGAAATCATAGGGCATGATATGTACTAGGTGTGAGAGAGGCTCTGTCCCCTTTCTTTGAAGGCATTCAACTGCATGTTTCCTTGTTTCATGAGGCAGTTGGAGACAGACCCAATCCAATAAGGAATCCAAGTCCTTTGCAAAGTCAAGTGAATACCAGTCAAGCAACTTAGGGATTATCAACTTGTTCTCCTTTGTGATGCCAACTGCCGCCTGTAAATACTCTCTCTTTGCTGCTTCTAACTCTTCATCAACTTGTGATGCTGTGTAAATCCTCACCTGAACATTGTTTGATTTACCAGTCAAATGAAGGAATACATTTATATTATTGCTCGCCCGCGCTTATCCTTGAGAGCTTCTTATTAAGTAAGGAATACGGTAATTTTTATTAATTAAATAAATCTTATATTTTATATCAATGGTTTGAATTTAATATTTCAGATTTAGAACTTATGATTTAGATTTTAAGATTGGATTTAATTTAGGGTTTAGGGTTTACAGATTCAGGAACACTACACTTCTTACCATGATAGCTAGAATATCGATTAAACTCTTAAAATCTTTCAATATTACGATTTTTAATCAGTTAACCGATTTTACAAAATTTATACTAAGTCTGACGATTTTATGATTTAAATCTTACTATAATTTTATGTTTTTACATTTTGATTTATTTTTCGATTCCACGTAAAATTTCGAATTTCTCAACCATGCTTCTTACTTTCTATGAAACACATAAGCATTCCCTGTTTAATACACAATAACTTGTGTATTATTTCTAATTATATATATGTATGTATATTGATAAATCTTTTTAGTAATTTTTTATTCACGCAGTTGTGTAGACGACACAATGATATCAATGGAAAGCATTTCTGAATTCTCTAACAGTCACAGATAGCATGAATGCATGATTTATTCATACTACATAGTTCTTACACTGGCCTCGTGATACTGGGACAATACTAGAGCTTGATTGGTTTGTTTTTATTTTCATTTGCTTTTTTCAGGATATTGAAATAAAAAACAGAAAGCAGTGAAAAACAACAAATGCATACCGCAGGTGAAGACCAGCTTCCACAGGATAGTGCAAATGTCACTAGTGGCTCAGACCATTCCAGGCCGAATATGCTTCGTGCTTTCACCTCATCGTTTTTCGCAGCTTTCGGGCATGTCTATAGGAACACAAGGTGAAAAAGGTTAAGGATTTTATAACATGACCCGGTTTAGAACTTCTACAACATTGTCCTATATAAATGACATCAAATCAAAAGCTTCTAAAAGCAAAAGAGAACAGGATAGATTATTGCACTTACGAACTTAAGGTGATATGGCAGTCTCAATATAAAGTGTTCTATTGTAATTGCATTGAGTAACTGGCCTCCCACTAATATCGTTGCCTGCCATAAGCATTTCCATATGTTACGAATATTCTTTCATGGTAACTTGTGCGACAAGAAAAAATGACATTTTATTTGTCTTAAGTAAATCGACATTTTTATCCTCAAATTTGCTTATTAAATGGTGGAACTTTTACCAGGGGCGGATTTACATAGGGGGTGAGGGGAGGCTCTGGCCCCCCAGAAAATTTACAAAGTATTTATATAGTATAAAATTTGTAACATTTTGAATATAATTCTTTCTGATTCAGTGGTTTCCTTCTTCAATATTTATACTTGAAGTTGATGAACCCATTGCTTTCATTTTAGATGTTTTTTAACTATTTTCCAATGTTACTTGCTAGTACTTTATTTTATGGCTAACCACTTTTTAAAATAAATTTTCTTTCTTATTATTACTTGCTGCTTCTATTTTTTATTTCTATTTTTTATTTCACTTCTTAATTCTTACATTTATTGTTATATTAAAAATACATTCATTTTTGTAATAACTCCTAATTAAATATAGCAAAAGAATATATACATAACAAAATACGTTATTTTCAAATTTAATATTTTTTACTAAAATTCAATCACCATATTAACCATTTTCAATATGTATTTTATATTTTAACATATATTTTATACTGACCTGAATCATAACCCTTAAATTATAACATATTAATATTTTTATTAAAAATAAAAAATAATGCCACAAAATATAAGATATAATATTTAATTATATTAACTTTTAATTTAGTTTTCACCTACCGTTTCTTAGAATTTTTGGATCCGCTCCTAACATAACATTTTTATTATAGTTAAAAACAAATAATTTTTACATGTTAGTGGATAAATAATTTGAATTTATTTTTTATAAAAATTAACATAATTTTCATGTTTAATAGACACTTATTAACATTTTTTATTTAAAAAATACTAATCATAATTATATATGTCCATTAATATCATATAATATTATTTTTTTGTATACAAAATTTTAATTTTTGCCCCACGATTAAATTCCTGATCCGCCCCTGAATTTTACCACCGAATTGCCACTCTTTTGCAAACTTATTACCAAACTGTCGCTTTGAAACAGATTACCGATTGCTACTTTTTTGTCACGGCGACAACTTTGTTTTCGCTTTTCTGCATTGCATACTAGGAGGCGTTGAACCGGGTGGCATCTTCACGTATGTGCCTTCTCCTTTAGCACCTTCCACGTAGGTGTCTTCCCTTTAGAACTTGCAAACGGGTTCAGCATTTCTAGGTTGAGGGCGTCACCAGGTTCAACGCCCGCTGGTTAGCAATGTGGAAAGAAAAAGAAAAAGAAAAACAATTGCCACAGTGGAAATTTGATAATTCATTTTAACAAAACTGCAATTTGGTCATATTTGCAAGAAGATGGCAGATGGGTAAAACAAGAAAAAGCCCTAAATGGTTTTTGTTTGGGTGGATTGATCTAGCAGAGCCAATCTTGGGTATCACCATAAAGATATCAAACTTACAACGACTATTTTGTCTATAAACCAATCTTTTTAAGATCAAAATGGCGGTTGATTGACTGACTCTAAAGAAAGTTTATCAAACTAGTAGTTCATTCCAATCAAGTAAACAAATTTGTCTCTCTCCATTCAAAATGGTGACAGATTAGTATGTCTAAATTTTTTAGTGGTGAGATGAAATTCTCTGATAAAAGAGATGAATTCATCAAAGTTGATAACATGGTTTTTCTTCCACAGGAATAAATATGTGTAGAAAAGATTGAGCCAGATCTGCGTACCTTCTGCATTAGTGCTACAACCATTTCAGGACTCTCAGGAATTCCATGCTCTAAATATGCCTACAATATTGAAAACAAAAGGAGTTTTTGGTACTGAGAATTTGTGAGAAGCAAACAAAGGTGACATCAAATTTCAAATCTAGGCCTAAAAGTCCCTACTCTACAGTCTTACCATAATAATGCAGGTGTAATAGTAAATTAAGGACTAAAAAAAGAAAGGTTACTCACATTGAGCATGCAGGAATTGTAAATGTTTATCCAGAATGCAAGTTTTTCCTGATGAGAAAGACCCTTCAAATTCAGAGAGGCAAGCTTCCCTAGCAGGGACCTGATCATGTAGGGAAAAAAATTAGAATATTAGATAGATCAACTGAGTAATTTTGTGGACTCAATTTTATTTGGATGCTATTATTCGTTTCCTTAATTATCTACAAAAATGTAATGTACACAAAATCACCCACCAAATAGCATAGTTGATTACTTGATTATTTTATTCTTATGCTTACTCCCTCATTTAATAGGATTACAAGTGGGAAAACAAATTAATTAAGATTACCTAGTTTTTATAAATTTAAGAATTATTTTCCACCAAATTGAATTTTCAGAATCCAGAGTTATTTCAGACCTAGGCAAAGGCTAGAATATTGGATAGATAGTTAGATGCTAACTTGCAACCACATTACATCAATTTTACTTACTTTAATCTATGGATAAGAAACACTGCATTTGCTGTTCTGCTGAGATCAACAGAGGAGCCTTTAACCTCACATAAATTTTTGTATGGACCAGCATCTGTTGTTCTGGATTCGGAACAGATACCATAAGGATCACACAACTGTTCTTTTTCCTTGCTGCTTTCCTGGTCGAAAGCCGACACAGAACGCAGTGGAGTGCCAATTCTTACAAATATGCTACACAAGCACTTGACAGTATCCTCGGAAATTCTGTTGGGAGTGCTATCAATATCTGCCAACTTATCATCTGATGATGAAGTTGATGAACTCTGTGCCATTTCTTGATCTGCTAATCTCCAATCCACCTGCGCAATCCAAAGAAAACATTGTCTTAGTGACATCAAAATCATATACAATATTCATTTGAAAATCAGCTTTAGGTTCAATACAACTTATAATCAAATGATTCCTACAGAGTTCTTTTATTTATTTTTTTTCTCACCTTAACTGTGCTAAACAAAACTTACCCTAAAGTGATTAGGAACATGGATTACAAAATGATTAGAAACATCTCGATTTTAGATGGATTAAAGTGATTGTACAAAATTATCCTAATTAACTATTCTTATATTATGCTAACTCACAACTTACTCTATCTCCTTTCTTCCATATCAGTAGGGTGGGGAAAAAAGAGTTACGGAATGTTGCTTAAATTTATAAAAAACCACATTTTAAAAGATTGATAATTAGATAAGAATAATTATTATCTCATCTGTTCTAAACTATCTATCACTTCAGAAAGTTAATACATTTAGAATTCATTATGGAGTATACTTGTACACTTAATGGAAATTGAGTCCAAATATAAGAGACAAGAAAAAGAAAAAGAAAAAAGAGGAAGAATAAGAAGAAGAAAAAAGAGAAAAGTTTACCTGTAACTTGAAGTGATCTATGCACTTTTCAGCTGATTCTTGTTTGAGTGGAGATTTCTTCATAGGAGTATTGGCTTTGGCAGTTTTCTTTTCTGGAGATTGCTTATCCTTAACCCAGTTACTAAACAATCTATTCTCCTTTCCTTTCCCCTCTTCTGGAATAGATGAAAATGACTCTTGTTTCCTGTGAAACTGCTTCCCATTGAGTAGCTTCCCAGCGTGATCGGTCGCAACGTTGGAGGAAAATAGCTTCCTGCTAGAGGCACTTCTGGCAAGAGAAGGCTGAGGCCCTCCCATTGTCATCGAATTAAACTCGCTCTGCGAAAATGACTTTGATCTCTGATGCTTTGTGATTCTTGGTGTGTTTTGCTCGTTAAGATCATTCAAATTTTCTGCATTCCTCTTGGAGGAAATGTAAACAGCTTCCTGATACAAACCTTGTCTGAAATTCACAACCTGTTCTTCGAGTCGAACCACCTCCTCCTCCAACACAGCCACTTCAGCCAGAAGCTCTAATGTCTAAAATTACACATTAAAACGTCTTGATTACTTTACTCTTCGAATTTGATTCGTTCATAACTCAATGCATATCTAGATGCACTCAAATGACCAAATTTTCAAAGTAACAAAATGGTGGAACTGAGGAAAAAGAATAACCATAATATCCACTATGATTTAGATGCAATTATCTCATCTTATGATTGTATGAAACACTTCAATCAATGTATGGCTGAATCTCTAATGTCTAAGTTTCACAAAAAAGCAGTCCAATTACTTTCATGTGTATCATACAGATTGAAGCACTAAAATAGTCCTTGGCCACCTGCAGTCTCCAAGGCCAAGATCCAATTGCA
Source organism: Stylosanthes scabra (assembly GCA_036250425.1). Classification (NCBI taxonomy): domain Eukaryota; kingdom Viridiplantae; phylum Streptophyta; class Magnoliopsida; order Fabales; family Fabaceae; genus Stylosanthes; species Stylosanthes scabra. Next base: position 11,339 of record JASCZI010030834.1, read on the forward strand.
CCAATTACGTCCTTGAGATTGAAAAAAAATGCACCACGTTAATCTCTCGGCAATTTTCTATCAGGTAACTCATGCTGATAGGAACTAATATGGTGCATTTTTCCCAATCTCAGAAACATAATTTGTACAATGGGAATTTCAGGGACTAGTTTGGAGTAAATTGAGACTGTTGAATGTCTCTTTATTGTGCAACTAGATGTCTAACAAAATTCAATTTTGTGTTGTGATGAAGGGACTCATCAGGAGGATGATAATGCATTAAACTCGAGTATGATTCGAACGGAAAGATTTCAGTGTCTGAAATACTTGAATCAATGAAGAGATAGAGATACTAACATATGGAGGAAGATAAGGAGGAAGACGAGGCAATGCACCCAATGGTCTTGTAAATGCTCTTTCTAAGGCTCTATGAACATTCTCTTCATGCTGGAGCTTCCTCTTCAACTTGTCTAACTGAAAATTCAGAAAAACCAAGTAATTCATTCATACAATCAAAACTGAGATCAAACAATAAACAAAAATTGATAAGGAAGATTGAAATACATCTTGTATCAGAGCCATTTTCCTTTCTCGATTGGATCGACGGGTGTTTTTCGTGGCTTTCTGGGAACCCATTGTTCTGCTGCTCCCTCTAATAGTATTCTCCATCTTGTTCTGCTTTCACACATTTCAGAAATAAACAAATCTATAAGGAAGGGAGAAAAAAAACAAAAACAAAAAATTGAATAAAGAGAACGAGAATAAAGGGAAGAACTATTCGTTTCTTGAGGAGAGTTAAAGAACCGAATTTTTCAGATTTGAATGAAAAAGTGGAAAACTTTTTTTTTTCTGAGTGAAGCTTAGTTAAAATTCCATGCTTGCGATTAAGTTTAAAGCATTGGAATATATCAAGCTTTTGCTTTTCAAATTATTCAAAAACATTAAACTTTTTTTTAAAAAAAATTAAATTTCGTTAGCAAATTGAAATCCAACAAATATCAACTCAAAAAAAAAAAAAAATAGAAAATCATCAAAACTAAAAAAGAAATGAACAAGCATCTAGAGACGAAGGAGAAATTACTTTGGAAGCATTTAAAGATGCTTTCATGGAGTGAAGAGTGGTGCGTGGTTTGGTATTCATATTTTCCTTCTCCACTTTCCCGGAAAACGAGAAGGAAAGAAAGATATATATATGTATAACAATGCAATATTATCTGAAAGCACCGCTTCAGATTATTCAGATTAGGAAGAAAAGATATTGAAAATCTAGCTGAATATAAACCATTGATGAAGCTTAAGAGTCGCGAAGAAGAAGAAGAAGAGATAGAAAGTGATGAAGGTTTTCTAATTTCTATACACAGAGCGGGAAAAATGAAAGAAACTGAAAAATAAATGAGAGGATGTGAAGCAGAAGGCCTTGTTTTTCTTGGTTAGTAATTAATTTATTTTATTAATTGAATATTATATATATTGTTATAATTGCGAGAGGTCTCGAAGAGAGTGAAAGAGAGAAGAAGCAAAAGACGAAAGAAGCAGAAGAAGGAAGGGAAAACGACGAAGGCAGTTTGTCAAAGCTTTCTTTCTTTGCCTCGTCTAACAACAGCATAAACCAAAGGGGTTCCAGTTGTGCTTTGAGTATGACACTGAACAGAAATAGAAAATTAGATATTCTACCTACGGCCTACCAACTTCATATATTCAACTAAAATTTGACCATAAATTAAGATAGAAATGAATGTGTTTTAGACTAATGCTAATTTGATTCCAAACTCTAAATTCTAATACTCTAAATTTTAAATCATAAGCTATAAATATTTTAACATTCTAAACCACCTACAGTGATATTGTCTGTTTTCTCAAATAAAAATGATGATCACTCTATGAGTCCCTCACACTTATTTTTCATGATATGGATAATGGCAAAACCCCTAAATTCACCCATTAAAATGCGTTCACAAAAGAGAGATGTACACACTTTTTAAAGGCATACTTCAATCTCCTCTTCGATCGAAGTGCCAACAAGGTGCTAACAGTAAAATGAGCTGGTTCTGAGTACTAGAAGTCTAAGACTGGATTGATATCGGGTCAGTGGTCTTGGATTCGGGACGGATAACAGATTATATTTTTTCTTTGGCAAAAATTTTGCATGATTTAGTATTAGAATTATGAAATTTATATTATATATCTAGAGCTCTTTAGGAATTTATTATAATAAATGAATTTTTTTTTCTCTAAGAAGTGAAATTTTCTAAGTAGAATATAACTCTCATGTATTTATTTTTTATAGCAAAATGAATAATTAATAAAAGAAATGTGATTAAAACATTAAATCAGAAAATCTTTAAACATAATAATTAAAAGTACTTACGATTTCTGATAACTTACACAAATAATAATATACTAGTTGACTAGAAGAGGAGAGCACCTACTAAAAATTACAAATTGGGTCATCATAATAACGATGGGAGAGTGTGAGGAAAGAAAATAAAAGAAAAGGAGGTGGTGGATGGCAATCAAGTGAGTGAAAGAGGGATGCCTATGGACTATGGAGCGTGCACTTTGTCGCCCTTTCTTTTTCTAAGTTCAACAAGGTGATGAGAGAACATTAAAAAAAATTTATATATTAGATCAAATATATCATTATCCTTATCTTTAATTTTCTTTTTAAAGCTTAGAAAAAATATTTGAATGTTTTTCCTTTAATTTCTTCAACTATATATTCAATAAGTTTGCTTTATTACTTAAGGAGTTTAGGCTCTTTCCGTTTCAATTTTGGCCAATTTTTTGGTGGCTGAAAGATGAAACTTCCTTTAGCTTTGTCAATGCAATTATTACAAAGTAAATAAAAGGAGCAACAAGTGAAGCAAGGTATTGAGTGAAACTTTTGTCAGGGCATGCTGCATGCATGTGATAACAACTAAACTTTGAACAGCACCAAAAGAGCCCGTATAGGGACCATCAAGATAACAATATAGTGTTAATAAATACTACTATAGCTTATTCTCATAAGTATCTAATATAATTAAATTAATTAATCATGGCCATTAATCATAAGCAGATCATTGATGAAGTAGATAAATGTTGTTTCCACTACAATTCGCTTTTGGTTGACATAGCTAGTATATTGGTACAATATATATTGTACCAACATACTAGCATATTGTACCAACATACTAACTATGTCAACCAGAAGCGAATATATATATATATATATATATATTAATGTCAATTATTAAAATTAATCACCATTTAAATTTTTTTATAAATATATATAATTTAATTTATTTTATATTTTAATATATGTAATATTAATAATTAATTTTTATGGTTAATTTTAACATACATCTAGTTTAGTTGATGACAGCATCATACTTTGCCTTTATATTGCCTTACTTTCACTTTTTAAGAGAATTAACTAATTATAATCCCTTTACAAGTAAGCTAGCTGCTAGCCAAAGTGCTATATATAATTAATATATTTTTCACTAACACTGGTGCCATATATATGTAATTTTTTGTAGTTATTATTTCATGTGTTCAAACAAGTAAATAATTCACGTCCAAAAAAAAAAATAAGTAAATAATTTAGTGATATATAGTTGTAAAGTACAATTTGAGTAGCATCAGAAGATACTGTCTTTGTTTTAATAAGAGTGTTAGTTAATAAGAACAATAATTTAAGAGTGGTGAACAGAGAATTAAAAGCTTTAACAAATTTTATACAAATAATATATAAGGCAAATATATAAATGGAGTGATAGAATTTTAAACACTATTTATTCTCTTTGTTATCCTTATTTCTTTTTTTTCCCCAAATTATCCCTCAATATGTATAATCCAGTAGATCGAGAACTAATCCGTTGCGGATCGAAGCTTTATTTAAATGTATGTCGCTCGCCAATGAATTGCTACATACATAAAGGCAGGATTCGAACGCCTGACACTTATTTAAGTGGACTGATAATGAGCTAGTGATGAGCTAACCATTACAACAACTCAAATTGATTAAATTTCTATTAATAATTTAATATACAATTTGGGTTGCAAATTCGCAACGTTTGATAATCAATTATCATTAATGCATGCCCTTACATTACAAGAAATCTGCCGGATAGTTTGATTTATTAGTAGCGGTTCTGGGAATAGTTTTCAGAAATAGACCGTAATATTGCATTGTTAGATAATTGCGACGGATTGGCAACAAAATTATAAAGAAAGAAAGAAAAAAGGTTATGTATCCACCATTAATTGAGTTGTAATTTACATGATATTACTCTATTGCCTATGTAAAAAATTTTAAATTTGAGTCTCACATGAATAAACTTAACGGGGAAAACATAAAAAAAAAAAAAATTACAATGATTCAATTGAAGGATTAACAAAATCACTTTATTTAATTTGTGTTTGTATGTGTAGGAATATTTTGTAGCTTGGTCTCATCATCCTATCCTATGCATGGATAAAAGGGTGTGCAAAAAGACACCCACCTCCATAAAATAAGAGCTGTGATTGCAACAACGTGCAATTCGTTAAGTTAACCATATTTTTCAATTAACTCCTATAGTCCCATAACCAAATCATTTTGGATTATGCATGTCTTGGATTTGAGTTGTCTTGGATTATATATAATTATTTCTTATAATCATCACTGAGATGTTGATCATAGACATAATATTTATTTTGAAAATTTTATGAGACGAGTTGAGTTGATTGTTAAAAGAAAATTTTGGTGAACAGTAGTAGATGGATTGAATTTTTTTTTTTTTAATTAAAATGCAGGGATTGCAAGTATAGTCTTATCCAATCCAAAGTAGTAATTATACAGTTGAAGAATGACTAGTTAATTCATTGTGATTTGTGCAAAAGTGAGAGGACAAGCCACATGCAAATGCTTAAGTTAAAAAGAGAGGGAAAAAAAAGTTTCTTCGCTTAATAATAAACTCCACTCATTTCTAAAAGTTTACATCTACACCACTTAATTATTAAGGTGTGAATGTGAAGATACTAGTGTTTCATTGTTAGGATTAAAATATCTCAAACTTTCTTTAATCAATCCCATAACTGGAAAATTGTTTATGAATCTGAAAAATTAATTTTAATGCAATTTCAGTATAAAGTAATTTTACATGTATACTTAAATATGTAATAATGTCTTGGTTAGAAAGAATAACATTTTTTTTTATATTGATCAAAGAAAGAATATGATGGGATGATAATTTATATAAAAACTCTAAACTCTAAAATGTTTTATATTTTTGGTGCATTGAAAATTACTATTTACTTTAGTTGTAAGACAGTGATGATGGTGGTCACAGCTCTACCCAACTTTATATAAAGTCAACTTTTAACTTTTGTGGATGCTGAAATTATGATTCCTATTTCAACCTAAAATCTTGTTTGGCAGTAATTAAGAAATCAAAGAAGCCAAAACAAAAATTATAGTTACAATTTAGTTAGAATATATAGCTTCAGTGTTTCAAGGGAGAAAATCTGCAAATTCATTATCCTAGTAAGCTCATCTCACTCAAAAAAGCTTAGTAGCAACAAATTAAATGTAATTTGATAGAATATCTAAATTTAAAATACTACTATTACAATTTCTATATCTACGAAAAATATGGGCTTTTGAATGTTTATAAGTGTGAGACATTTTTCAACTCTTGAGCTAACTTTTGGAGTTAAGTTAGGTTCACATAACTTCGATTCTAATGTATAATACATTCTTAGCAGGAAAATTTGACAATTTTAGTTTAAAAAAAAAAAATTGTAAGTCACAACAGAATTGAGCATACCTATCACCATTAGTGAATTTACATACCAGATTAATTGCGTTTCAAAGTGGAAGCACAAACCATAGAGGCATAGACCATAGTCTTTTCACTCTTTTGCATCTTGTGAAAAAGAAAATATGGTCCCAAAAAAGTAAAGTTGGACCACCTAGAATTGGACCACGTTCAATGATTATGGAACCGCTAATGGACCAATTCAATAGACTAGACCCCCTCTACTAATAATGAATATGTTAGTCCGTAGTTCAAGTGGCATTATTTCCTCTCTTGTTATAAGAGGTTTTGGGTTCGAACTTCACTTAAAAAAATATATACATATTATGAATATAAAAAAAGAGAGAGAAATATATATATAAATCTTTAACCTTAATGATGAACAAGTCTGGGTTCACATACATACACACGTACACATATATCCTTATCATGAGTGGAGAACAAGAGTTGTCAATGAATCTTAGACGGACTCACTTATATGTTGAATTTGCATAAAATCTTTTGTACCCATTAAAAAGAAGGAAAAAGAAATCCATTAAGAAGGTTACAACTTGCAAGTAGTTGCATGCTTACCAGGAAAGACGTTATAACAAACTTGCGAATATGAAAGAGGGGAATAACTAGATTTGTTACACAACATTGATTTAAACTATGCATACTTTGTATGCTTTAGTAAAAATATAGGTAACCAATATTTTCTTAACCAAGAAATCACTTGTAACTATTATTTATAGAACGTCCACAATGAAAGCCAGTTGAATATCCATAACTTTTTAGAGTAGAAAATTTGAAACTTAAAACAACCAACAATAGAAGCAGAACATTCGAAATTTAAAAAAATAAAATATCTAATTTAAATTGTTGGTTTGCTGAATTTTTGTTGATTACCTAGCATTATATTCTTCTATTCTTAAACTTCCCTAAGACTTTGTTTGTTTGAGGGGAAATGGAGAGAAAATTGGTGGGATTAAAGGAAATAGGAGAGAAGTTGATAATCTTCTTTTGTTTGGTAGGAAAGAAAATAGAAGAAAAGTGTGGAGGGAAAGTGAAAAAGATGGGAGGACCTATAAAAAAAATTACATCTCCCAATTTAAGGAAAAATGAGAAAAAAGTTGATTTCTTCTCAAACAAACAACTAAAGAGAACTTACATTTCAACTTCACTTCTCTTCTCTTTCTTACTTTCTTTCAATTTACTTCTTTTCTATTTGTTTTTTTTTTTTTACCAAGCATAGCATAAGAAAAGGGATAAATATGAATTTGCCTGCATTGAACCTGAGAGTCAACAAACTCCCAAGTCAATATAAATCTACTATATTAACAGTTAACACCCTATAAACTTCAAAATTATTTGTCTTACACTCTTGCTTGAGTGTCGGAGTCTCTTTGCATATATCCCACCGTCGGATCAACCACTTCCTAGTTTTATGAGACTTCCTTTTTTTTTTTAAGTAAAGGTTGGGACATCTGGAAAATAGCCATGAACTACTTGATCAATTCTCCATTAAAACCAAGGCTTTATATAATTTTTTTAAGGAAAAATACAGTTAACTAATATTTTTTTAACCAATAAATTAGCTAATAAAAAATAAATTATCCTTAATTACTGTTTATAGAACGACCATAATAAAAGTCATAAAACATCCGAAACCTAAAATAACTAACAATCAGTCAATTGGCTAAATTTTTATTAGTTATCTAACATTGTTGTTTTTTTTAATGGTCAGAGAATTCAAGGCAAGGCGTTATAACAATTTTTTTAGGTGCTATGTAACAAGTAACAACGCCCACATAGGGGTACGGATATTATTACAAAATTAACATGATTCCTATCTACCTCCTAGGTCCTAAAATTTGGATTTATTTGTTTGGCTTCTGACAATAATGTCAACGTCCGTCTAGATAGTGCATTGTGGCCATGCCATGCACGACAAGTTTGCTATATTAGGTTCTAAGGAAAATAAATGGAGTTGTCTTCATTGCTCGGTAAGAAGTTGCCAATAGAATCTTAGATCCTTTATAAGACAGATTTCGATAAGAATTTAATTTTGGTGTATTCTCAATATAAAATAATTTTAGACGTATATCCAATTATATTACGTAATATCATATTATATTAATCCTAAACACTAAATTCTTTCTGCGTGGAAGTGAAAGGCGCAGGAGAGAATTGGCCAAAGTATATATGGTCCCAGAATTGATTATTAGTGTACTATATATACAATAATAATATTATTGGATGATGAGACAAATTGGTGAGCAATAAATAGCATAAGCGCATGCATGCTCATTGCTCTCTCGTCTCAATCGCTTTGAATTGAAGATCTTCAACTGCATGTGTCCTCCTTAAATTTGATGAGATCAAGATAGATAAGATATTGAGTTATTGCATGCATCATGTATGTGTATATATCACTCTCCTAATTAGAAAGTCGACAAAGTATTTGATGAGGTTATATTGGACGGACAACCTCATTATTGTCGTTCATGAGGTTGTGAAAATAATTGTAGACAAGTTTCCGCTTAGAACCTTTATTATGAGAATTACAGCAAGCTCGGTTTTTTTTTTTTTTTAAATAGAAAATTATTTCAATGTTAAATAGCACAAAAATAAAATCAAAACGAACTTTTATTTGATATCGAAATAATTTTTTATTTACATAAAATACATACCTTAATTTGACTTAATTGAATAAAATAAATGTGCACCTAAAATTATCTTAATTCTTATACTTGCTAAGGTATAAACACATATTACTTATCTAATGGTTTTCTTGGCTTTAGATATTCTATTTTACTTTTGGATGTGGAGTTTTGAATATTTAATGTGAGTTCAAAATAATTAAAATTTCAAAAAAAAAAAATATATCAGTCGATATTGGTTGATAAACAGTTGGTTTCTTAGTTATTTATTATTTGCAATTATTTAGGAGAAGATAAGCAAATATATAAACTGGAGATGAAAATTAATTAGATTATTAAATTTGCACAAGATAATTAATTTTATTCTTGGGTTTTGAAATTTAACATTTGTTTTCTAAATGTGATTTGAGTTAGTCCCATGATAATTTTTCGTTTTGACGAATCAATGACACGTGTTATAATGTTTTAGGAAGAAGTAATGCTAGGGAACCAACATTAGGGGACTAATAGGGAGCCAATGAGCGTAATTAGGGAAATAATAGGTGGTAAAAGGAGAAAAAGAAAAAAGGAAAAAGCCTATTGGCCACTTATTGGCTAACAAACTATGGGCTCCCTAAACTTTCTCTTTAGGAAAAGTATAGATAATCAATATTTTCCTAACCAATAAGCCAGCTAACAAAAAATAGAACATATATAACTATCGCTTATAGAACATCCACAATAAAAAAAAATAAAACACCTGAAACCTAAAGCAACCAATAATCAATTAACTTTGTATTTTTTATAAACAGAATATCTGAAACCTCAAGAAATAGAATATTTAATTTAAATTATTAACTAAATTTTTATTGATTAGCTAATATTGTTTAACTTTTTATTTCTAAAACATGAACTCAATTTGTTTTGTAAAGTGCAAGTGCTTACAATTTTGATCAATATTATATTCGCTATTATTACCCATATTTAATAAATAACAAATGAACTAATAGATAGGTAATTGTCTAGTCCCCAATGTTACACCAATGTCTATAATGCATAATATTCATTTTGTTTATACTCAAACAAAATCTTCCATGGGTTTCATATAACCGCTTTCTAATCAAAGTTAGGATTTGAACCGAACACACTTTCTGAAAGCAAGACATACATAGATGCCACTAGACCAAGCTTGCAGTGCAACCAAGTTGTTTTATTAGATTACTCTTGTAACAAAGTGAGATTCCCATAAAAGGAACTTGGTTAAACTTGGTAAAATAAAAATTAAGTAGTAAAAAGTATAAGTTAATGCTCTCTGGGAGTTTAGTATATAAGCTAGAGTTAAACATAGTTTCATTTTCCTATTCAAAGAGTAAGAAAACTATATCCACAAGCCAGAAGTATACGATAACCTAGTAGACACAAAAAGAGGAGTATATCTAAAGCAATATGCTTTCAGAAGCTTGGGCGACTATAACATCTAAATAGACTATGAACAAAACAAAGTGTGATGCTACAAGAAAAGTTAACAGTCACTACTGCTTTTTCTTGAGGACGAAGTTCTCCTCAGGCTGCTTTTCCCAAAAATAATTTGCAGCCTCTATCCATCGCGGATGAACCAAAAACCTGTTCTCTTTAACTGCCCACCGGGCCTTCTCAGTTCCAGCATCAGTGGCAACCACATGTGTCACAGAGTCGTCAAGTTCCACCAAACAAGTGGCTCCCAACTGCTCAGCCATCTTCCGGAGTAATGGTAATGCTCCATGGCAGATACGGCTGAAAACAACTATGCATCCGCTCAAGACTTCCCTTCGAACCGATTTCAAAACCTGGGAAAATGAATCGAGATTGTAAAAACCAAACTGATTAAAGTTTCTCATTAGAATTACAAATTAACTATAAATTTACAATGAAAAAGGCTATAGAAGCACAAACACAAGTAAATATGACCAACATACCTGCCTTACATCTCGTTCAGCAATATCTTCTTTAAGTTCCTACAAACGATTCACCAAGACACCAACACACAATTTTAGCTTTATATTAGAGATATAAAACATTTTATTTTGAGGTTGACAAAATGAGAAACGGCATACATCAAAGAATTTATAATGAACTTGCTTAAGAACTTTAAGGATTTTACTGAGTGCTCCTTGAGCTTCATCTTCGTCACTCTTCAACTCAGCTAAAGATTTGCAACTGAAGCCAAATTGCCGGCAACTTGAACCAAAAAAGTGGTATCTTTCCATCAGAATTAAATTATCTTTATGCTTCATCCATGCCTACATCATTAGCACCGACATCAAAATGGGAAAGATCTTAGCACATATATATTTTTGCCATAATCCTGCAAATCACTACCACAACAAAAAGAAGTCAAGAAAGCAGTAGTTGAAGCATCATATATAGATCAACCATTCTTAACAAGTATCATATATAGATTAAGCAGTGTTAAGTGCGCTCACATGTTCTGTATCGTCAAGAATTAGAACCGCACTTTCTTGCCCCAACACAACGTCAAGACCCTTCTGATGCTTTTGAGTCCCATCATCTCGAGAAATCACCTTTGCATTGAAGTATTCTCCTTGAGGATCAAGCAGCTTAGCCATCTCTAATGCATAGGGTCGATCACCCATGGTGTATATGTACATCTCAAACATTTCACTTGCTTCTTTTAGAAATGTGCGGACAAAAGGCCTCAACTTGGTCATCATACCCATTTTGTCCAATTTGAAAAGGCTTCCCTTGGAAACATCTAGTTGATTTATTACATATAAGTTCAGAAATGCAACATAAATGAAGAGCCATAAAAACCTAAGAGGCCAAGAACATAATGTCGAATCAAGTAATCAACTAATAGTTGTCAAAAAAACACAAATCATAAAACGAAGAATGCAAGTGAGTCCAGAAGAGCCAAATTTAATTAAATCCAAAAACTCAAGTTAGCAACATGCCAAACTATTCACCAATTTAAGAAATGCCAGTTTTAGGGCATGACTTTCTATTCCAAAGATGATTCTCTACGCACCATGGTCCTTGCAATTGCAAAATAGTAAGACATCTTTATGTTTATCAACACACAAAACATGAAAAGATCATTCATATATACAGAAATTACCAAACTAAATCCAAAAAGCATGTCATGCCAGCAGAGCAATATTGCAAGAGGCAATCTGATCAGAACACAGAAGAACTACAAAATACATCTAGCGTTCACACTGAACATCAGGGTCTTCTGATTTAAAGCATACATCAACAGCAAAACACCTTGAATGACACATACCTGCAAGAGAATCTGACCGAGAAAGTAAATGAAACTCTTCAGAGTTCAAATGAATAAGGTGAGTGGAATTTAGTAACGTGTGATCTAGGTCAAGAATCAAGTAAAGCTTTTTATGACTAAGCAAATTCTTCACATCTGTATTGCGCAATCTAGAAATCTCCTCATCATGAAGTCTCAGTCCCTGCAAATACAGAAAATTTCCATCACTATGTTTTTGTGA
>JASCZI010030834.1:23231-33251 GCA_036250425.1 Stylosanthes scabra
ACAACTCAACCACATGGTTGAAAAAACCATCAAAAGGAATATAGGATTTTGGATTTCCTAACACTAAATGTATGTCCAGTTTAAAATGCACCAATCAAATAATCCGACATGCTTAATAAATGTAAATACTAAATACCTATAAATCATAAAGGAAAAATTAACGTGAAGCCTCAATAATCTAATTTGGACCCAGTTCATTGTTTATAAACTTCTTGAATGCACTAGCATATCATATTTTAATTCTGCTAGGGACAATTATTCAAATAGATAAATAACCGAAATAAGTGGAGCTACAAGCTCAACAACACTCTTTGCCCAAGATCAATAATAACAATCACTAAACAAAGAAATAATATCCTTACTATCTTATTTTAAGTTGATCTAACAGTTATGTGAAAACTGTTTTATGCAGAGGCAGCAATGGAAGGCAATAAACAATTATTCAAAGGCAAATTTGTAACTCCACAAACTATTATGCTTCACTCCTTCTGAGATGCGAATACCTTATGTATGTAGCCAAATGTCACACCAGATTCACCATCCAACTTTTGCCCACAGCGTATACACATATCTCCAAATGAGCCAGGATGGGTACACACATCTACTTCTACAGATTCTTCTACAATAACAAAAAAGAGAAAGCTACAACACTTCCAATAACACCTGATAAAGTTGTAAAATAACTGCAAATAATAGTTGTAAAAAAGAATACTTCACAGAATCCCATCCATTCAACAAAGTATAAGTAAAAATTAGCTTTTATCCAATGGCCTACCAGAAAATAAACAATTAAGATTTTGAATAAATCTATGTGTACCATTGTACACATCTTTACACACTACTTAACAACACGGAAAAATGTAAATATTAGCATAGAAAAAAAGAAATTATTTCTGTGCTAATGTTTACATTTTTCTGTGTTACTAAATGGTGTGTACAGATGTGTACAATGGTACATCTAGTATTACCTTTTCTGTTTAAGGTTAAAAACTTAAAACAGCCAGCAATTCAGGATAAATAACATTGGCTGAACTGCTGAGTTAAGTCAAGGGGGCCACAGAATCAGATAAACCTAAAAACATTATCACGCCCTTTGCCCTTCTCTAAAAGTTTGTTCCCTTGTTCTAGAAGTAAAGCTCTATATGAATAAATTACCAAAATTACACCCAGTGGCCAGTTGCACTTCCAATGGAAAGGATTCTAGTACTGAGCATTAAGATAATGAATAAACATTCAAAATTACCTAAATTCTGTTTCACGATTCCTTCTGAAGTAGACTCCTCAGTTTCATCAGTGATTTCAAACTTACACCTTTTTGTTCTGCTGTAAAATTCACTAATTAAAGAGTAGCACAATAAAACTTGGCCAAAAATTATAAATCATAGAAAAAGATAGATCTATATAAATATAAATATAAAATATCCATTGGAATAAGTCTACACACAGCAGTGCAGATACCAAGAGCAAACTTCAGCTAAGGTATATTGTAATGTGAGTAGTTATGAAGAAGTATAACCAGTTTAACATGACTTGAAGGTGTGGTTCCCTACTTTCCTTAAGTACACAACAAATTCCATCAGATATATGTAAAAGCAAAACCCTAATTTAACTCAACCCTTAGATCCAAGTCTTATCCTACTAGAGTGAGACAACTAAAGCTATTTACTTGAATATGAATGTCTTACAGAACATATACCTAATCCACTGCAATTAATTTAAGAAATTAACACATAATAAATTGAAACAGATATAATTACAGATCACCTGGCACTCTCCAGCTCATCTTGATTTTCAACTTCTTTATCAGATGACCCATCTGGCGAGCTTGCAGCTAATGCATCATCAAGATACGCAATGAAGTCATCACTACTGGATGAATGTACCGGAGAGTCTGCTGCAACACTCATCTGCACTCAATATACCAAGTCAGAAAGAAAATTCCATAAACAAAGAGATTCCAGAAAACAGAACCAAATGGAAAATATAAAAGGTCATTATATTGCGTAGCAGCCAGAAGCATAGAAATCCAAGTGTAAACACAGATAATCTTCAAAGGCAACAAAGTGAGGCAGAAAACATCAAATGCAGTGTCTCCAATAAAAGTTTAAAATAAAATACAAACCAACCTACCAAGCAACTACCTTTCTATAATGCCAATCTGAAGATAACGATGCCCAAAAATACAACATAACAGTGATACGATATTGAGAAGTACATGAAATATGAACGAATGAAACTAAGGTGTTAGCTAAATTTAAGAAAATAAAATAAAATAAAACAAAAAAGGATTGCATATTGTGTAATCATTGTTGGAAGAGTATGTGAGAAATCCAAATAGTTTTTGTTTTGTATCATTGCTAGAAAATCAAGTATGAAACTTGGTATTGAATCAGATGCAACAATTGCAAATCAAGGTTCACAAGCAAAAATGACCGATCAAGAGTTGAATTCATCAAAACACCATATCACATAACAATAGCAAATCAAGTACCAAACTGGTTCATCCATATTCCTCTTATCTATTGTATTATGTTTATGTTGATTGTATTGTCCAGACATCGAGAAAAATCTAAAAACACTTGCCAATTTTCTTGGCAATTCTGAATTATGATTAAGGTCCATATTTAGTGCAACAGCTGATCAAAGGAAAGCAAGCAGCCTATATAGATGCAGCAAATTGTTTTACACGGAGCACATATGTTAAGCTGTTAGGCATGGCATTTGAAATGCCATATGTCCAAGATCCAAAAAGGAACAAAAGATAAATTCAGAACTGTGAACAATCATATGCAAGGCACTTATTACATTGTGTTTAATGAAGCAAGCAAAATAGATGCATGCTAAGGCCTTTATCCTTCCATTTGTCTTTAATTAAATCCAATTCCAAATGACAAGCAATACAGAAGCAAATTAATACAGGCCAGTATTCCTAAACCACCCGGAGCCTATGGGCGGGATGGCAGGTTGGCAGGCCGGCCAGCCTATTCTGGTCTCTTTTTTCTTGAAATAATCTAAAGTAATATAAAAGTATAAAACCCATTGAAAATGATACCAAGAGGCAAGAGTTCATCCCAAAGAAGCTAAAAAGAAAATACAGAATTAGATGATGCGAGAATATAATTAATCCCTAAAATATAACTTCAATTACTAAAACAGAACTTCAATAAAATTAATCCCTAATCCCTAAAAAAAATACAATTAATAAACACAACTTCAAAGCAACAATTTGTACAAAATTCAGTAATTTAACAAAATATTTAAATTAAATAATAAAAGAATAAATAAATAAATAAATAATCACCTAGAGAAGTGCTGCTGAATTGCTGAGACAGAGAGAAGTGCGTGATTGATGGAGGAGGAGAGCTGGACTGCTTTTATGTCGCCGCAGAGGAGTTGTCGAGTGAGAGAGCTCTGCTCGCCGCCGCTGGTACTTGACGGAATGGGAGGCCGCGGCAGGAGAGTGAGGCGAGGGGCGGCGATTTGAAACGGAGAGCGAAGCGTCGAGAGCGATCGAGGGAACGATGCGAGATGATTCTGACCTGAGAGATGGCTGCTGGAGAGTGAGGCAGCGGACGACGAGCGAAGAGTTGCGAGCGAGAGAGGAGGCGCTGCGAGTGCGAGCTGAGTGTGGAAGAGAAAGGAGGAGATCAGAATTGAGAGAGAGAGAAAGACATGGGCGTCGCCGTCGCGGGAGAGAGATGAGATCTGACCTGAGGGAAGGAAGAAGACATGAGCGAAGAGAAGAGAAGTGAAGCGAAGCGAAGGGAAGGGAAGGGTGAGCGTACTGAGAATTGAGAAACAGAGAGAGCGCGATTTGGGAAGACTGAGAAGAGAAATGGAAACTGTAACGCTGAAACCTAATTTTAAAAGCGAGAAAAAAAAAATAGGATAAATTTTTATCACAACATTAAATGATTAAAAATAACGGTAATACAAGATGTACCACTGTACACATCTGTACATACCATTTAACAATACAAAAAAATATAAACATAACACAGAAAAATGTAAATTTAGGCCAAAGATTCCACATTCTCACATTTTTGTGGGAGTATAATAAAACACCCTAAATATAATTATAAATAGAACCTCTTTTTTGTTTTTGAAAAATTTGGTAATTAAATATTTGCCCCATCTATTTTTCATTTTCACATATTCTCTCTCTACGCATCATCATCACTGCTGCGTCTACCACGACCGCACCAAGCTTTCGCCGCCAAAAAACTTCTAGCCTCTGCTGCTGCATTCGATTTTGCCATTATTTTTAGGGATGCAATTAGATCTGCCTCGTCTCATCCCGACTTGCCCCGTCCTGAATGGGGCGGTTGCGTGGATATGAGGCGGGTATATGTACTGATCTCCTCGCCTCGCCCTGCCCCGCCCCGTATACATATATACATAATTCAATTTAAATTTTTAGATATTTAATAATATTTAGATGATTATTTTAGTAAATTTAGTTTAGAAAATCCTAAATCTAATTTTATTTTGGTTTAAAATTGTTGTATTGTTGTCATGTTGTGAATAATTATATATTATTTGTATTTAAAAAGTTTTGAAGTATTTTATTACACAATGAATAATCTTATTGAGTAATTTAATTTAATTTACTTATGTTATAGATATTCGTGGGTTTGGATATGGGGCAGTATTGCCCGTGGGTTTGGGTATGGGGCTAAAAATTAGATACCCGTAGATTTTGGTTTGGGTATGGGTACTTTAATATCTATCCCGACCTGCCCCATTGCCATCCCTAAGGCTGTGTTTGTTTTCTATGGACTGCACACTGAGACATACCCACTAGTGTGCTGATAAGTGTTTGGAAGCATGGACTGCACATTGAGACATAATGTCTCTGGCACACTAATTTTTATTTTTGTGTGCATCTCAAGATGAAGGACACGGGATTTGTTAGAGGCACACAACATTTTAATGAAAGTTTTTTCCTTCCTTATCCTTAAATATTTTTCATTATTCCAACCTTACCCTTCTTGTATTCCCTCTACTAAAACTTAATTTCAGCACCACCGGATTCTTCTTCAGCCCCTTTCTTCTTCTTCTCTTCCTTTTTTTCTTCTTTTTATTTTATCTTCTTCTTCCAGAAGGAGAGTAATCCTAGAACTAAACCTATCCTAAAAACCTAAATTCAGTAAAACAAAAATTAAAATGCTACCTAGATTCTAATTATTAACTAAATCTAAACTATTTTAAAACAGAAAATAAAATAAAAATTTGGTGAAAAACTAAAACCTGTAACAAAAAGAATGAAGGTTACAGGGGAATGAGAGAATGGTTGTGTTGCGGTGTTGGAGTACGCGGACGCAGCGCCGAAATACGAAGACACGGGCGTTGGAGGAGTCGTGAAGAGAAAGCAGGAAGGAGAGTGAAAGAAAGCTCTCGACGGTAGCTAGGGTACTGGAGGCGCGACGACGCAGATGCAGTTCGCGAAGGGAGCAGAGATGGTGATTACAGTAGCAGTTTGAAAAGAATAAGAGGAAGGAAAGAGAGAGAGAGCTCAGTGGGTGTTGTGATACCGGTAATTCCGGCGCAGACGAGAAGGGAACAATAAGGAAAGGTAAGGGAGAAGGGCTGTCGCGGTGGTGGCGGTGCTGTCGCCCGCGGCGAGAAGGTGAGGGTGGGTGGTGGGTTGGTGATTGTGATGAAGGTGAAAAATGATGGTGGTGGTGGTGGTTTTGTTTGAAGAAGAAGAAGATTGGAATTAGAGAAGGAAGAGGGAGACAGAGAAAGCAACGTTAAAGAGGGAAAGGAAGATAAGGAGTTTTCTTTTTTAATTTATTTTATTTAATTGTTAAGAAGGTTAAAAATGTAATTTTATATTATATTTAATTTTAACAATTGATTTATTTTAATGTCATGTCCATTGTTGCCAAACATAATAGATACACACTAATTTTTAATGTCCTGTCCATCAATGTCTCTGTCCCAGTGTTCTGTTCTGTCCAGTTCTACCTAACAAACGCAGCCTAATTGTTTTGTGCTTCTATCGCCATCGCCGATGCTGCATTCAGGTCCACCCTTTCATTGTGTTCCATCATCATTGACTGTTCCTCTTCATCAATCATCATCACCGACTCCGATCTTGGTCCGCTTCTACCTCCGTCTCTACCTCTACGTCCTAATCCTTTAAGGTTCCATTTTTATTTTATTTTACTTTATTATTTTTTAATTGAAAATTTTATTTGAATTTAGATGCTCTTGTTCTGGTAGAAGCCCACAACAATTTTGAGAGATTATTCAAGTAGAACTTGTACCTAACTCAAGTAGAAATATTTGTAATCATGTTCTATTGACTAAGTTGCACGTCAATTTTGCATCAGTTCCCTACTTCTCATCAGTTTCATAATCCATATCAGTTTTCCCGCCACCTTGTGGTTTGAAGAATGGGTCTTCTCTAAACTGGAAAATTAAAGGAAAAATACAAAGAAAGAGATCCAAGTACTTTAAGCAAAACTTATGGGTGAAATGATGAATTTATTGGTTAATTTTGTGTACAACTTTGAACTTAAAACTATTACTTTTCATAGTTTAGAAATTAAATTAGAATTATGTGTTTCTTTAAAATGCATCATATGTAGTTGATGTATTCTCCCTGACACAATATTTTTCTAGAATGTCCAAATTGATAGAAATCATTATTTTTTTTGTTTAGTTCTAAACAAAAGCAATACTTGATGCCTCTTGGAAATTTGATTTGTCATTGGTTCTTTCCCTGTGCATTATCATCAGCTTGTTGTGATATGCACAATCAATTTGAAATCTATGATTGGAAATGTAATAATGGACTTCTTTATTTATATTCCACTTTTTTACAACACTAATGGTGTTCTAAACATTACGTGCTACCCTAAACTAATTTATTGTGCCTTATCCTTTATTTATTTGGCAGTATCTATGTTTCTATATTATGTGAACCATTATTTTTCTTATTTTTTATAAAAATCTTAAACTAAAATAAAGCATGCTCTATCCTTCTCCATTTTTGCTGTTCTTCTTCGCCATGCTTGTTTCATGGATCTCCAAATGGCAGAAATGAATGAATAATTTACTGAAATCAAAATCAATGTAATCTTATTTTACTTTTACATAGAAGATTTTATTAACTTACTACTTCAAGTGTTCTGACCTTAATTATTGGTATCTACACTGTTGATAGTGATGCACACAATTTAGGGATTAGAAAGAAACCGTCTTATTCTGCACTTTGATATGTTAGTTCTTCTTTCCATGAAAGTTACACGCATTATAAACTTAATTTTGGATTTAATTGTTTTGTTATAGGGTTTATTCGATGTTATCCATTCATAATAAATGTCAACATGTTTAGGCTGAAATTGATTAAATTGAATGGAACTGAAACTTTTTCTTTGCCTTTCTGTAGTGTTACTCATTGAGAGTGCATATTGTACAATATAGGGTAAAAGGGTTTGGGACATGGTAAAAGGGCTTCTAATTGGTAATCATGAGTTTTGGTTGCAACGTATCTAAAGAGTCCTAGCTAGAATCTTAAAGGGTACAACTTAGGCATGAGTAAGGACTAAGGAGGCATCATCTGCCTATATTTTATGTTGATAAAATGGCATGATAGAAAACAAAGTTGTTGATCCACATATCATCCATCTTACATGATTTTTGTGGGATAATAGTCTACAATAACTCTCCTCTAACCCACACAAAAATTTCTCACTCACCACCAATTTGTCTTTATTTCCCAAACCAAATTTAATTATTTTTATGCGAGCTCTGACCAAATTAGTTGCATGTTTTCATCATATCATATAACTATAAATATATATTATACTTATATATTATTTGAATAAATAATACATATTCCAAGCGCATTAACACAATCCTTCTTGGATCTAACACAATCCTTCTTGGATCTATAGAGATTCAATTACTTCCAATTTGCTTATGAGTCATTTTCAAATATATGATGACCAAATAGACACACTATGGACCCTAACCCCCTTACCTCTTGAAGATCCCTTGAAATAGCCAAAGAAATGGACAAGGGACTCCCTTATGGTTTCGTCCAGGGCTAAACTCCTTGAGCTTGGTTCCTAAACAAAAATATATGACAAGATAAAAGCTTATGTGAGTAAAGGCTCTCTAGGATCATAAGCTAGATTAGTCTTGCATTTACCTTCTCAAAAATCAAAGGAAATGAAGACAAGAAGGATGGTGAAGCCTCGGACAAGAAGAGATGAAGGAGTAAGCTTGATGTTGATGAAAAACCTTGAAGAAACAAAGGCTAGGGTTTTCGGCCTATGAGGAAAGAATGAAGGAGCTTAGTGTTGTTGATTCTAGAATGATAGAGACGAAGAGGAGAATAAGAGGAGAAGAATGATGTATGTTTCGGTGGTGATGATGCATGTGTTTAGGCTTGAGGAGAAAACTCATGAGAAACGTGGTGTTTGATCTTTGTGAATATGAGAGAGCATGTGTTTTTGATGTTATGGAGGGTTAAAAATCTAAAATGGATTAATGAGAAGAGAGAGAGGAGTTCGAATATTGAAGAAAGATGTAACACCCGAATATCAGTCAACCATGCTGCAGACATGTTTAACCAATATCGAAGTACTACAGATGCTAGACAACTACTAGGTATCGTAGATTTCAAAAAAACCATTTGAAATCGAACTCGTTTAAGTATTAGAAAACCATAGTTCATATCCAAAATAGAGCCAATGACCATATTACACACAATGTAGTTGTACAGAATATATTTACATAGATACATAATCAAATGGTTCCACATACTTTACAACAGAACCTACGAAGCTTAGGTTCAACACTAAAAACAAGCCCTATATCACGCTCTAGATCAATATCCCTAGTTCTTCGTACAACACAGCAGAAGTCTCGATCTTCGGAGAATCTAGACCTTGTAGAATTTGAAAGAGCACTTCGTCAACCTTTCAAGCTTGAACCTGTACCTGAAAAGTCTGATAATATACGGAATAAGAATCCCCAACCCACGGATTCTCAATACTGATAAAGCGCCAAAACTACAATAAATAAGCTAGCAGGATCACACGAGGCAATCCTACACGTCACTCGGGTTTTCCATGTTTCTCACGTGCGTATCATGCAACTATCTCTTTACCTATCCCCGTTATCTATTCTTCTAGATATCTCAGTTTACTTTCATTTATTCTTTACTTCCCTTAGCCATAGAACTTGGCATCTATGTCTTATTTTCCTCCCTTATCTATTATCTTGTATTTACCCACGTCTCATCCATTATCTCAACTCAAACTAGGATACAAACACACACAAGAATTCCCAAACAATCACATACAAGCACAACAAACACATACAACAAGTAGCAAGTACATTTAATACAAATCAAACAAGCACGCCCAAAAAATGTAACACAAATGCACATGATGCATGCCTGACCCTATCGCTAGAATGAGCTCATTCGATCGGTTATCATAGCCAACCTGACCGATCCAGTATATATCCCGGGCCACTATCGGACGCACTTCCCCGAGGACAACCTATCCAATGCCCTGAACGTTTACGTTCTTTCTCATTATCATCATTGATAGGCTCCGATCTCGGAAAGTGCACCGAATCGTACAAGTAATACTACGGTGAAGTGTGTATCGTTTCCACGAGGAATAAAGGACTAAACAATACTATCTATCAATTATTCTAATCAGATCAATTTAAAACTTTGAGGAGAATGGTGATGTGTTGTACGAAATTAATGAGTAAAGAGAGCAGAAAATTACTTGTGATTAAATCAATGGAATGGGATGTTAAGAGCTTTGGAGATGTTTTTCCTTGAGGGCCAATGCATATATTCGAATATCAATTCTAGGTTCTCAGTTATCAAGCACAACGAATCTAGTTTAACCAAGCCCTAATCTCTTAGTAACTTAGTATCTATTTACCTAATCAAAAGCTAATCTCTTAGTCAATCAATCAAATAAATAGGTGAAGATCTAAATCAGATTCAAATCCTTATGAGTCTCAAAAGTGATCCTAGAT
>JASCZI010030835.1:0-15125 GCA_036250425.1 Stylosanthes scabra
CGACAGGCTTATAAAATATTAAATAATATGAGTACTAGGGTTAGAGGTCGTGGCAACCTAACTCTTAGCATTGGTCATGACGTGCTAAAAGTTGGGATGTTACAGCTCAACCTAGCGAAGTGCACTTTTGCGGTTGAGGTCAGAAAATTCCTTGGCTTCATGTTGACCAGCAGGGGAATCGAGGCAAACCCGAAAAATTGCCAAGCCATCATCTCGATGAGGCAGCTGGAATCGTTAAAAGAAGTGCAAAGCCTAACGGGAAGGCTAGCAACACTCTCAAGATTCCTAACAGCATCTGCAATAAAAGCAGCGCTGCTATTCAAGCTCATGAAGAAAGAGGCAGAATTCAAGTGGACGGAAGAATGTGAAAAAGCTTTCCAAAGATTTAAAGATTACTTGGTAGCGCCACCAATCCTAGTCAAGCCAAAAGCAGGAAACCCCTGGTGATCTACTTAGCCACCACTGAAAAAGCAGTGGCCGGAGCATTAATGCTGGAGAAAGGAAAGTTGCAAGAACCTGCGTACTTTGTGTGCAAAACCCTCCAAGGAGCGGAGTTAAAATACCAAAAGCTGGAGAAATTGGCCTTCAACCTCACTGCGGCTGCCAGAAGACTATGGCAATATTTTCAAGCCCATCCAATTGTGGTAAGAACAGACCAGCCATTGAAGCAAATCCTTCAAAAACCAGATCTCACCGGAAGAATGCTAGCCTGGTCCGTTGAGCTATCAGAATACCACATCACTTATGAGGGAAGAACAACAATTAAAGGGCAAGTCCTGGCAGACTTCGTAGCCGAACTCACCCCAAACGCCAGGCCGACGACGCAATCCCATGGATCTTACATGTAGATGGTTCGTCAAATGTAAAGGGTAGTGGAGGAGGAGTGCTGCTCGAAGGACCTGGAGACATAGCCATGTAGATGGCCATAAAATTCCAGTTTCAAGCTAGCAACAACCAGGCAGAATACGAGGCACTCCTAGCAGGGCTAAAGTTAGCACGAGAAATCGGGGTCTCCGAGCTGGAAATCAGATCCGACTCTCAGATTGTCAACTCCCAAGTCAACGGGAATTACGAAGCCAAGGATCCTCAAATAGAAAAATACTTGAAAAGAGCAAAAGAGCTGCTGAACCTTTTCAAAAGGTACAAGTAAAACACATCCCCTGGAAGGAGAACGACCAGGCGGATACCCTGTCCAAATTAGTTAGCACCAAGCCAAGTGGAGGAAATTACACCCTCATCCAAGAGACAAAAGAAGCACCATCCTCGGATGAGGAGCAAACTATGCTGTCTGTATCGGAAAAAGGGAGTTGGAGAAACCCTATCATAAAGTTCCTCGTACACGGAACCCTTCCCGAAGACAAGGGCAAAGCAAACAAGCTAAAGAGAGAGGCAACGAACTTCACCCTAGTAGCCGGAGAGCTATACAAAATGGGAATCACGACCCCACTCCTAAAGTGTGTAGAAGAAGAGAGAATTCCGACCATTTTCTGGTAAGCACACGAAAGAGCCTGTGGTCAGCATCAAGGGGCCAAAGCTCTCATGCAAAAGGTATTGCTGGCAGGCATATATTGGCCCACCATGAAAGTGGACACCAAGGAATACGTCGGAAAGTGCCAGAGATGCCAAGAGCATTCGAAGCTACAAAAAGTTCCGGCCACGGAGCTGTCAGCTATAGTAGCTCCCTGGCCATAGCGATCGACTACTTCATAAAGTGGGTGGAAGCAGAAGCTCTAGCATCAATCACCGCGAGCTAATGCAAGAAATTCGTGTGGAATAACATCATCACCAAGTTTAGAATCCCAAGGATTATAACATCCGACAATGGGACCCAATTCACGGACAAGAAGTTCAGGGAGTTCCTAGAGGGATTTAAAATCTACCAACAATTCTCGTCCGTGAAACACCCACAAGAAAATGGCCAAGTCAAAGCCATGTATAAGATAATCTTGAACGGATTGAAGAAAATGCTCGACGTAAAGAAAGGGTGCTGGGCAGAAGAACTCGGAAGCGTGTTGTGGGCCTACCGAACCTCAGAGCAATCATCAACAGGCTCAACACCTTTCCAACTCATTTACGAGATGAAAGCCATGATTCCACTAGAAATCGCAGAACAAACCACCCAGGTATCAGCTTAGAACCCGGAAGGTAACCAAAGTGACAGGGAAACAGAAGCAGATCTAGTCTCCAAGATCAGAGAAGAAGCAAGGATAAAGCATCAAGGAGTTAAAAAGCTTTTGGCCGCCAAATACAACAAAATGATCAAATAAAGGGACCTATAAGAAGATGATTTAGTGTTGCGGTGAGCAGACATAGGAGGGGAAAATGCAGCCCAAGGAAAGCTGGGAGCAAATTGGAAAGGCCCCTACCGGGTGGTCGAAGCATTAGGAAAAGGCGCCTACAAGCTCAACACCGTAGAAGGCACCCAGGTTCCGAGAACCTAACATATATCCAACCTAAGAAGGTACCACATGTAATCGAACGTAGTAGCATGTACTCTTTTTCCTCCCATCTCTCATGTAAGCGTTCCGGCCACGTCGGCCGTTGGATTCAATAAAAAAATACTTACTTATTTCTAAAAGTATTTGTCATTTCCCCATTTTTATCTCGTTGTAAAGTTTACTATGATGTCATTTATAAAGACACAAACAAAAGCAAAAAAAATATAGAGCATTTTGAAAAATGCCAAAGATCTCGGGAGCCCTATCAAAAAGCGACACTAAAATAACCTAAAGGGCAACATGAAAAGCGGATGTACCAAACTCCGTAGCTCTACACTGGACTGATCACCCGGGAGATAAGATGCACTTTAAACAAAAAAGCTTTGTGAAAACGATAGAAATATCGAAAAGCAAACAACATTATAAACATAATATCCACACAAAAAGCCCTAGAAAAAAGGAGCTCAAACAAAATATCCAAAAAAAGTAAGAAGTTTAAAAAAACTATTACAAATTTAAGTGGGGCATTCCCCACCTTCTCCCTCTACGACCTCCTCAACTTGCTGCTCTACCAAAGGCTTCGACTGCTTATCCACCGGGACCCCGGACTGTTCCTCGACCATAGGCTCTGGCTGGTCCTCTGCCACAGGCTCCGTCTACTCCTCGGTCGCAGCCTTAGGTTTATAAATTCTTTTGCCTTTAGGATCCCAGCGAGTGTCCAGGGTAATCATGGAATAGTCCACTGCCGGATTAGGGTGGTGGACTTGATCCATCAAGATGTCGAAAGTCTCCTGGACCATCTTCCCAGTCTCCTCGGCTAAGGCTTTCCACTCCTGGCGCCAATGATCAGCGGCGGCCTCGGCCTCATCCAATGCCGTCTGCTTCTGCTCTAGAGATCGAATAAGAGACTCGACTTTCTCCATTTCTTGATCCAAAGCAGAGTGACAGGATTGGAGCTCCACAGCCTGCACCTTGCTCCCCTCCTCCACCTCCTTCATGCGGGCAAGAGCGGAAAGACGCTCGCCCTTAGCGGAATCCCTTTTTGCCGTAAGCACATTTACCCGATCCTTGGTGGCAGCTAGCTCTTTCTCCATCTTGAGTTTAGCAGAAAAGGTATTCTCTATGCCAACCTGCAAACAACAGAAATAAAAAACTCAACAAGACCCTAAGATAGAACCTTTAAGTACGATAGTTGACGCCGACCCCGAGACCGGTCAGGAAAAAATGGAGTTCCGTTGCAGATAGCTTCGAACCAGTATCACGGGAACTTTATCAAATTAGTTAAAAAGGTGTCGCAGAGTGCAACCAGTTAAAAATACCGAGTACTAGACTCGGGTCGTTCTCCCTTGGAAATGAAAACGGTGGTTTGCATTTGGTTGAGAAAAGAGTTTGGGGTTGCGATTGTTGGTTTGAGAGCAGAGCAAAGAGACAGAATAAACTTAAAGAATATTAAAGAGTGCTCGGCCATGGGTTGAAATACCATGCATCCCTATGGTCACTACTGATCCTAGTTTAGATGGACTGTCACTTAAAGGAAACTAGCCACTACTGTCAAATGGTCAAGTGGTGGAGTTAGCCCCTATTCGAAAGTCCTAGGCATGCACAATAACGTAAGACCTTGGTATTCGGCGAACTCAAATAACCCATCAAGTTCGCGTCGTTAAGGTCCTCCCATTATTGGCAGGGGCGTAGCGTTAACAGCCTTGAAACTAACCCCGTTCCTCCCATCTATTGCCTTTAGGGATCGGTAGCTAAGGTTATTCGCACATTTCAACCCATAGCCAAGACACAAGGTCACTACTCACTACTGACAGAAATCATAATGGTAGAAATAAAATGGACAGAATAATAAAGAGGCATAATAACAAGAACAAAATAACTAAGATTAAATGAACAGAGTAACGATAATAACATTAATAAAAATAGTAAATTGTTTAGATAGTGTGGCTACAAGAAAAATGAAAATCCTAAGAAAAACTAAACTAAGAGAGAAAATGGGAGAACATGAATTCCCCCCAAAAACTCTAAAAAATTATTCAAGACTCATGATCCCCAAAAATGGGTCTCAAAAGGGTGTGTGTTGAATGGGGTAGCATCCCTCCTATTTATAGGCCTCCATTTGGCTTGAAATTCTTTTTTTGACCTTCATTTTACTTGCTGTCCACACACCTGTGCGTATGCACCAAGTTCCTGTGCGTACGCACAGGTCAGAAAATGTGACTTGCACGTCACTCCAGCTTGTGTGCGTCGCATCGAGTCCCTATGCGTATGCATAGAGAACATATCTATACTGTTTCAAAGCTCTGGATGTTAGCTTTCCGATGGAATTAGAAACATGTCGTTTGGACCTCTGTAGCTCAAGTTATGATCCAATTAGTGTGAATAGGTCAGGATTGACAACATTAGGAAAATTCTGAGCACTACTCTTTGGACGCGAATTTCTCATAGAATCACTTTGAACTAGAAAAAGTGTTCAACATGAAAGTTGTAGATATTGAATTCTTATTTCTAAAAAGTCCAATTTTTCTCCAATCTGATGACTATAGCTCTATTTCCTCTCTTCTCATTCTTGCTCCTCTTGCCTTCCTTGGCCACTTCCAATCCAACTCTAACCTATCTAGGCCTGAAACACTTGAGAAAACACATCAAAGTATCGAATGGAGTGAGAATTAAGTAAATCTATAGCAAAATATGAAAAAAATGCATGTATTCACAATTTAAGCCCTAAGAAGCAACAATTCATGAATGCACTAAATTTGCAAGTATTTAAGTGAGTTTTGGTTTGATAATTTCTTATTTATAGCACAAGATAAACCATCAGAAATGTGTTTATCAATAATCTATGGGACAGAAAAGAAAATAAGAAATGTGTACCTGAAGGCAAGCAGTGAGCTTGCAGGCAAGCTGCTGAGCAGTTCCGAGAAGCTGCTCGGGGACCACAGGGCCAAGGACCTCACGAAGAGGACCTTGGGTAAGCCCGGAATCCAAGGCGCCCTAGAAGTTAAATCTCGCATGGAACACTCAATCTATAGGATTAACCTTGTGCTCCCATGCAGAATTAGCCCCCAGGGCCGCCTCCTCAGGGGAAGACTTCTGAGCCTTCCGTTTCCGCCTTTTCTGCCTTAAGTCAGCGGAAGGGTCTTCCTTCGCAACCTCCTCCCTTTCTACAGAGAAAGGTTTGTTGGAGGAAGCAACGGAAGGCTTCTTCTTGGCCTTGGCGACACTGAAAGAAGGGCCTTGAGGAGCTGGAGCAGCCGGAATGGAAGTCGAAGCCCCAGCCGCAGCAGCAGGAGCAGGCGGAACAGGCAAAATCGACTAAGGCCCCGCTCCCTCAACCTCCGCCATCTTGGCCCGGAGGCGATCAAACCGGGATTGTTTCTCCATATCTCCAAGCAAGCTATCTGCAAAAGTAGGAATGTCAGAAAAATCTTTATGATATCAGCTCAAAACAATCAGAAAAAGAATAACAAATTACCAAGAAACATCCCCACTTCAACATCGATGTGATCTAGAATTCAGCGGCACTTAAATTTAGATTTTTTTCTCTAACCCAGTCGGAAGGGATTGAAGGAACTCGAATGCCAAGGTCTCCAAGGGGTCCAATGTATCGATGCGGTAATCCCCCACCTCAGAATTCCAATACACCCTAGGGAAGGGTGTACCTTCATCGTCAAGCCAAAAAGGCCAACTACCAGGAAGTGGCAGTACCTTGAAATAGTGCCATTTAAACTCTTGGACAGACTCCTCGAAAGTATAAAAAAGCTTTTGCCCCTGATGGGCACGGAAAGACATAAATCCCTTTCCGAGAGGAAGGGCGTGCAATTGATAGATATAAAAGAAGACACACCATGATGGCCGGAAACCGAAGTGCAGGCACACATGCTCAAACATGCGAAGAAAATCCCACCCATTGAGATGGAGTTGATTGGCTGCCACCCAGCAATGTGTCATGACTTCCCTCTGAAAATCAGTGAAAGGAAGTCGGACCCCTAGGCGGGGGAACAGCTCAGCATAAACCACAAGAAGTGAGTCCGATCCTCCAGAGCCTGGAAGGGCAACCAATTGGAAGGGCCAGCTGCCTCCAACACAAAATCCCCCTCAGCCGCTCGATCGGCCGCGCCGTCAGCCTCATCTCATGGCGAAGTTCGGGAAGTGTATCGGCTACTACCACGGACGGCTGTGAAAAAACCTCCTCGTCAACCCAACCATACAAATCACTCTCGGCCGCAGAGAGCACTCGAGGGACACGGACGTTTTGACAAGACTTCTTCTTCGTCATTTCCCAATAAATTAGTCTACAAAAGAAAGCAGAACCGATGATTAAAAAGAAGAAGAAGAAAAGTTGGAAATGGCAGCGAAGAAGAAGGAGGAGCAAAAAATAATAATAATAATAATAATAACCAAAACACCACAGCACCAACCCCAAAAAGAAAATGCAAA
Source organism: Stylosanthes scabra (assembly GCA_036250425.1). Classification (NCBI taxonomy): domain Eukaryota; kingdom Viridiplantae; phylum Streptophyta; class Magnoliopsida; order Fabales; family Fabaceae; genus Stylosanthes; species Stylosanthes scabra. The sequence continues at coordinate 6,879 of JASCZI010030835.1, forward strand.
GGGAAACCAAGAACCATACCTGGATAGACGCGGAGATCTGTAGAAGCAAGCGAGAAACTCAAAGAAGTAAAACTCAGGAATGCGAAAGTAAAGAGTGAGAGAGAAAACAGAGAAGCGAGAAAACTGGCTCTTGAGTACCCCAAAGTTATTTAACACGCTTTGGATACTCAGGGGCAAGCAATTGATGGGACGGTTACAGAAACTTCGAAATCGCACACCCTCAAAAACCAATAAAAAGTCATCATTACCCCTCAACACGTCAGCAAAAGAAAAAGAAGCGTCTTCCTCAGTAAGATGACTTCAAAAGACACGTAGCAGCCTGATGCCCGAAAATCCTTGCGGAATTCGGACTTCCACCGGCAGGTGCACCGGATCATATCAAGTAATAAAATGTGAGTAAGAGTATCGTTCCCACGGAGATTAATGGACTAAGCAATAATGACTAATTGGTTACTTTAATTAGACAAATCAATAATCAAAGGATATCAAATCTATATCTAATTAAATATCCTAAAATCATGCAAAATCAATCAAAATCCAACTAAATCAAGGAATTCAAAACTTGGATAGCAAGCAATAATTGATGGAAAATCAATAATAATGAGGACAACCCAAGGATTTGGAGATATTCACCCAAACAATACCCTAATCCAATTATCACCTTCTTCTCATGCAAATAATCATCGAATCATCATGAACCTTAATTAACTAAACCCTAATCTCTTAGTTATTTAGTTTCTCTAACCCTAATTAATTACCAATCTCTTGATTAACTAACTAAAATAGAGATTAAGATCAAACCTAGTTCAATTATGTAAAGCACAATAAGAATTACAGATTAGTTCAATGTCACTTACTAATCTATTGAATCATAATTGAAATTCACAAATAATGGCATAAATAACCAATTGATTATCTCTAACCTTACTGGAGATTTACGAAATTCAATTCTCATACATAATCAACAATTAGTTTTCTCAAACATAACAATTGAAAGGAACAAAATTAATTACCTCTCGGTTTTATCAATTCTGTGAATGGAGAACAGAGGAATTGAATTATGACATTGATGAAATTTGCATGGAAGGAAACGAAATTGAATTAACTTGGCATGCTGGGATGAACAGAGCTCCTCATCCCTGGATTAATGAGGTTTAGTTGCTCATGAAGGGCAACAAACCATGAAGAAACAAAAGAGAATTCATGCTAACCCTAATCCTAATTCTATGTAGAAAACGTGAGGAGAAAATAAAAATTGAACAAGTCTCTGAAATCAAAAAGTAAAGTCTAAGTCTTTAGCTAAACCAAAAATTGGACTATTTATAACGTAAATTACTAAACCTAAAAGAATTACATTTACTGAGAGTCGAAACAATTCTGCAGAGTCATGGGCCTTGGGACAGAAAGTGGAAGTCACGTTTGGGCCAAGTTTGGAACTTGGTCCAAACGTGACCTTGAGTGCTGAGAGGGGAGAGCTTGGGAGCTTGTGGGCTAGTCACATTTGAGTCACGTTTTGGGCTAGCCAAAACGTGACAGAAACGTGACCAGGGTGAGCTTGCCTTGCCTTGGGTCACGTTTGGGCTAGGCAGAAAATGTGGCTCAAACGTGGAAGCTTGAAGTGTGGGCTTGGCTTGAGATTTTGAAGGTGTTGATGCATGATCTAACTTGTTCCAAGTTTGTTTGAGTGAACTTGGGAAGAGGTATGGGCTGGTCACATTTGGGCCACGTTTAAGACGTGGGCCAAACGTGACTGCTGGTGAGGTTGCTGAGCTTGGTGAGGTCCTGGTGGGTCACGTTTGGGCACGTTTCAGACGTGGGCCAAACATGACTGCTGTGAGCTTTCCTTGCTTGCTGAACCTTGGTGGATGTCCCGTTTGGGCCATGTCCAAACGTGACCTATGCTTGCCCATGGGAGCTTGGTTTTCCTTGCTAGCCTTCTTGAGTGTCACGTTTGGGATAAGTTTGAGACTTGGCCCAAACGTGACTTTGGTTCTTCTCCAGGGTGATCTTCAGCAATTTTGATCCAAGCTTCCTCTGTTTCTCTGTTTTTCTTCTTTCTATGTTTTTTTGCTCTGTTTTCTTCAATTTCCTACAAATAATTAACAAACACTCAAGGTATCTAATTTATTTAAGAAATTGACATTTTACATTGAGTATTGTGATAATTATCTACCAAATTAGCAAGAATTTAGTGCCTAAAACCATGAAAGCTACGCAGTTATCACAGTCGGAGGAGAAAAAAGTGGAAAGCCACGTCCATGCGTAAGATAACCGGAAATGTTCACGGACCGCCCGGAAAATGACAAATGATTGCCTCAGAAGTCAGACCCAAAAGACTCTAACTCCCGAGTGGGGCAATGTTACGGATCGGCCCCCTAGGGCCCAATCCACTCGAAATAAGGCCATGAGTGAGAGGCCCACAAGGAGTGCGGATCATCTAAACTTCAAAAGATATGATACAATCTCAATAGATTCCATAAGTATCTCAACCACCTGAAACTATATACACAGGGGGCAACACCCCCTCAAAGTACGTGTTCTCTAGCCCTACCCACATATTTCACCTAGAACCCCATAATCCTAGTTCTGGGTTTTTGGGGCCATTCTTACTCACATCAATTCCCTTCTCCGTCATAACTCTTGGCTCCGCTTGAGAGCTCGACCACCGAAGGCACATCTCCTTACTTTATACATTGAGACTCGGCACCCCATTCAAAGTCCTTTGGACAATCGTTAAGTGACCCGACCTTAACACTTAACACTTTCCCACTTGGACAAAGCTATATCAATTTAGGCACTCGTGCTTTACCCCACTTTCCTTCTAATTGCTCTTCTCTCCTTCCATTCTCTACACCACATCATTGCCCATCTTGCTACATTTTCGGGTAACTTTTCTACCTCCAAGCTTTCACCTTTGAAAAAAGTATTATTCTTTTTATTTCAAATACTTCGATGGTGTGGAGGTGAAGGTGTTGAGGATGGAGATAGTTTGGTGGTGGTGGCGGCCATGGATTTGAATGGAGATAGAAAGAGGGGAGTGGGATGCCAATTAGGGTATAAGAGAGGAATAAAATAGCAGTAAGAAGTGTTAAAATAGGAATAAGGGTAAAATTAATCCAAATTGAGAACTCTAAGAATAAAACTGAAACGAATTAAAATTCAGGAGGTGTTGATATGTGCAAGACAAAGAGTATCATTTTCATTTTTATTTTTCAAACATATTTAATTAATTTTGACATAAGTCATTCTAGTGATTGAATAAACTCATTTTTTTTTTGGCTGATTAATTATTTTGACAATTAACTCAATCTGTAAAATTAAATTAATTAATCCACATCTAAAAATAAATATATGATCTTATTCTAACTTAATTTTAAAAGTTTCATTCAAGGATAAATATTATAATATATATAAACTTAAAATTTATAAACAAGAGGTAAGATTTTTTGAATAAAGTATTTAAATAATTTTGTTATATATTTTTAAGTTCTCCATTTACATAGAGGTATACTATTTCAATATTTAATACCTTATATTTATATTTTTACATTTAAAAATGATAATAAATATAATTAGCACATGAATTTTGATTTAACAAATTAAAAGTTCTATATATGTATTATATATTAAAATAATTTATTAAATTAGTTCATGAATATGATTTTTCTATTAATAAACCCATTAATTTTTTTTTTATAATTCCAAAAGGATCAAATGAAGTGGTCGTTATGTTGCCAATAAAATAAATAAATAAGTAAATAAACGGTAAAAAATAAATATAAAGAGAAATGGGAAAAAAGTAGAGTATTGTAATGAAATTTTATTTCAATAGTGGGCTAAATTTGTTAGTCCTTAATGAGAAGAAAATATAATCAAAATATGTTATAAGGAAAAAAAAATAGACAACAACTAAATAGAAAAGGAGACTAACAAAAATCTCCTTATAAATAGCTTTCACCCTCTATGAAATTACCTTTTGGTAAGTATTGACGAAACTCTGTGACGCCCGTTGCAGTAGATTACCTACATACTTTTACTGTTTTCGTGTAAAAGTTAGCTCAAATTAAAAATTCTAATCCGTAAATAAATTTACAGGAGAAAATCCAAATCCAAATACTCAAATCCTTCTTGTACTGCATGTTGGAACTTCATCTTCATGAGTTTCCTAACAAAAAATACAAGTTTGTCATTTACGATGTGACTATTTTGGATTTTAGGGTCGCTCCTTTTTTTTTATGTCTTTTCTGTTGTGTGCATGGCTTTATAGGCTAAACATTTTGCTTTCAATTCATCTTATGACATTTTATGAAGGTTATTTCCCTCAGATACTACAGCAACTTTACTCTCCCATTGCTTGATAAGATTGCTAAGAATTTTACTCACAATCAAACTCTAAGGACAAGTCATTGCAATTGAATCTAAGCTGTTGATGATGATGGAAAATCTATCAAACATACTGTCCATGAACATTTCATATTTTTTTAAAAATAAATCAATCCCAGTTTCATTCACTTGTTTTGTTCCCTCACGTGTGATTTAAAGTTTATTCCAAATGTCCTTTATTATTTTGTATCTTGAAACCTTTTGATATTCATCATAGCCTGTAGAACAATGCATCAAATTGATAGCCTTGGTATTGAGCTCCACCTTCTTATTTAGCAATGAAGAAAGATTAAGGTATAACCTGAGGATTACGATAGGATTATCAAGCCTGTGTGACTTGAGAAATTTTAAGAATAATTGATGCGTTTAGTTCCTTGATGATAAAAAGAAGTGCCAAATTATGTTTCAAAAATTTATACGAACAGACAATGAGATAATTGAAAGTATGTGAATCAAAATATAATTTTAAAAGTAATGTGATTTGAGTGATGATATATTTGATTTTCGAACGATGTGTGCTTTGTCCTGCTTTACATATATAATTACATTACATGTTTTTCAACACATTATGCAAAATGATACACATGAATCTAATCATATCACTTTTTTTAATGACTACTTATGTAATTAATATAAAAAATAGTTCTTATCGCATATATAACTGATTTAAGATTTTGATTAATCAAGTCATGGATTTTCCCTTTTACCATAGTTTAAGATATGTTTGGGTTAAAATGGAACCGAGAAAAAGAGAAAAATGGGAAAGAATAGAGACATTTCACATGTACTTTTTTTTAAAAAAATTTAATATAAATGAAATTCATTATGAAGTGTCACAATTTACTTTTTATGTATAAAAAGGGAAGGATATCTCTCCGATTTAAAGACGTTTTATAAATTACCATTTACAAATATTTTCAACCATTCATTTAATATATTCATCAAGGTGCTGTATATTCTAACTTGTAGAATTTGTAATGTATAAAAAAGGATAAAGATCTCCACATTTAAAGACATTTATTATATGTGTGTCATAAAATCTATGATTGCCACAAGTCAAATACGCATTAAGGTAACGAGATGATATTCTAAGAAAAAAATTATAAAAAAATTGGTAGTCATAATGATATTCTAACTTGCATATTTTGATTTTAGAATATATTTAATAATTATTCTGGGAATAAAATAAAAACATATAATATTAAATGTCATAAATAAACAATTACAGATATTATATACATTAAATTACATATGTTAAATCAAATATTCTTTTTGGAATTATAACACCCTATTTTGAGGACTAACTTAAAGAAAGATATATCTTTCATGGATAAGTTTAAATTTTAAACTACCATTCCTCATACTAGATCCAATAGATGGTTAAAAAATAAAATTCTGTTATTTGTTTTCTTCTCATACCTCACATAATGTATTAATTTATTTTAAGAAATTTTAGTTATTCTAGATGTAGATTTAAATTTTAATGCATTTATTGTGTAAAATGATGCATACATCTAATATATTTTGTACTTTAACAAGTCTTGAGGATTTGAGTCACATCTTTTGCATGCAATGATTTATTAATCAACGATAAATTCTTAAGTGAAACTTTGATCCGTGACTAATTTTTACTTGAACAACAAAGTTAATAGATTCGATGAAAAAAATATTTGTATTTTATCCAACCATTCAATTGGTGTACTTCATCAAAGTATTAAATACTTCTTTACCTAAATTTTTTTTATGTATATAAAAAGAATATATAAATATCTCCACATTTATTATACATTGACTATTTTTATGTATATAAAAAGGATATATAGATATCTCCACATTTATTTTACATTTATTATAGATTGACTCATTTTTATGTATATGAAAAGGATATATAGATATCTCCATATTTATTATACATTGACTCATAAAATTTTGAATGTGGCCAGTAGTATTATAAATACCAAAGGTTACCCACCACAAGAAAAATCGTATTCGATTGAAAAATTGCATCGAATTGAAAAAAATGTCGAAAAAGAAAGCTCTTGTATTTGCTTTCTTCTCATACCTCTTGATAAGCATAATGTTCTTACCTATTTTGACAACTGCAGATAATACAATTGTGAAGCTCCCTAGACCTTCACTAACTACTAAGGTGGCGGTCCATTACGGTGAATCTAGTGATGACGTTAAGTTTATATCACATTATCCTTTTTTTTTTCTTTTTAAATTTCATTATTCTAACTAGTATATATCCAAATGCCATGCGTAATAGCAATGTAAAGGGAAAATAATTAATATTTATTTTCATATTTTACAGGAGTGATCGGTTATCCATGTTGCATTTGGTTTTTTAAATGTTTGAAACAATGCTCCAACGTCGAGACTAAAAGAGTTGAGGAAATGCTCCATTAGATAATGCGATATGCTGATTTTAACATGGATTCATTCATATACATGTGGAGCCATGTAGAATTGTTTTTCCTTTTCGATGACAACCATGTAGGATTTGAATAAGCACACATTACACAACTTTTGTAATATGTTGATTTCCATTCAAATTTGTGTTCATATGTGTGCCAAGACAAGAAGTATCATTTTGATTTTTATTTTTCAAACATATTTAATTAATTTTGACATAAGTCATCCTAGTGATTGACTAAACTCATTTTTTTGGCTGATTAATTATTTTGACAATTAACTCAATCTGTAAATTTAAATTAATTAATCCACATCTAAAAATAAATATATGATCTTATTCTAACTTAATTTCAAAAGTTTCATTCAAAGATAAATATTATAATATATATAAACTTATAATTTATAAATAAGAGGTGAGATTTTAATAGAGATGGACATTGAACAATTAGAACCGCGCCACTCAAATTCTAAAGGATTGTATTCCCTAGGTAACTATTCTAAGGGTACAGGATAACTATGCTATTCAAAATACAAGCCTTTTTTCTTTTTCCACTTGCTTAGCCTGCTTAGGCATAACCAGCTAATTGGCACTTGGACCCTAATCTAAAAATCACATCAACAAATGGAGTGAGAACCCACAACATCGGATTCCCAGTATAAAACAAGTGCCCAAAGTATAAAACATAATTTTACCTGAACCTTATAGTCAAATACTTATCCACAATTCAAGTCAAGTAGCACATATAACAGTAACACAGACAAGTAGTACAGATAACAACAGATAGCAGATAATATGCAGTTAGACAAACCCAAACAATATCATACAAGTATGCACATGATGAATGTCTAAGTCCTATTGGCTTGATGAGCTCACCCGGTCAGTTACTTTAGCCAACCAGACCGGTCCAGTACTAGTCCCAGACCACTATCGGACGCACTTCCCCGAGGACACCACGCTCGATGCCCCAACCGTTTACGGTCTTTCTCTTAATCATATATATATATATGGGGATTTCTCTCCTTTATATTGTGTATATAACACCCTGTGAATCGGGACGCTAGTCCAAAGACCCTCAGTCATCCACTACGTCCGATAGCCCGCTATTGTCGTAAGCCGGGTTGTTAGCCCCGCAGGCCCCCTGATAAACCTTATTTTGATGGTTTCATCAACATAAACTCACATAAATAGCTAGTGAATGAACATCTTTGTAAATTCATCCTTAATTGTTCCTTAAATGAGAAAATGTATGTTTTAAGCTATAAAATTTGAATTTAATTTCACTTTCATGTCATTCGATGCCTTTCATGTGTTTGTTTAAGTGTTTGAAGGTTTAGGAGGCAACGATGACTTGAAAAGAGTGTTGAGAGCTTGCATTTTGGAGAATCATGAAGAAAAGAAGCAAATGGCAAGTTGCCCAAGCAACTATAGTTGTGTAGGCAATTCCTAGT
>JASCZI010030836.1:22480-33157 GCA_036250425.1 Stylosanthes scabra
ATATAGGATACAACAGGCATAACTCTAACCATCTATATATAAATTGATTCTATTTTTTCTTTCCCTCACCCTTGCAGTGTTATAAACAGTGTGCTTGCAATCAGGAAGAATGCTTATAGAAAGTGAGCTTCCTAAATTCTTTACCCCAACGACATACTATATAATATATTCGATATATCAAATGTTGAAATAGAAGCATGGGTGAACGAATCAGCTTACCAATTGCCAAAATGTCCATGGAAGATTCAATTGCTGGAGTAACATACTTGAACTCCGGCAAATCATTAGTTCAAAGTCTATGTTCAAATTCTACTGGCATTCCTATAATTTTGATTTTCTTGAGAGAAGTGAGAGTATTGAGTCCATCTGGAATACTTCTCAGCTTCTCACAGCCATCAATAACCATGTGCTCGGACCTAGGCAGTGTCCTTTCCTCAACAGTCCGTTAATCCAATTCATTCAATTGAATAAGCCGCAAAACGTTCAGTTGTGAAAATCCTTCAGCATTGAAACTCAATTCCTGCACATTGTATGCACCTTTACCCAATATAGACGTACATAAAGCACTGGTGTACCGGTACAAAAGAGAACCAATAACTTACAACAGAACAAAAATAGACTCGTACCAGCAAGAGGGGCTCGGTGGCTTGCAGAGGCGACCAGCGACAGCTTCTCGGTGAGCGCGGAAGCGGGGCGTAGGGAAGAAGCCGCGGCGAACGCGATTTGGAGGGAGGCACTGGCAGCAGCGGCAAGCAGTGATGGCTTCTCGACGCAAGCGCAGAAACAGGGTCAGGCGCGATCGCAGAGGCGACGGTGAAGAAGAATGAAGTGCCGCTCCGCCGGAGAAGAAGGAAGTTCGGCAGTGGTTCTTCAGGAAGGGGCCCTAGGGTTCTTCAATTCTGATAATTGGGGTGATTGAGGTTAATCTGGGATAGGTTTTGGATTTTTTTATTTTTAATTATGTGTTTATTGAGTTAATATGATGTAATTTTAATTGTGTAAGTTTATTATAAAAGGGTATTTTTATAAATAAAATTAGAAAAGATGATATGGTCTTTTAACAAATAAAATTAAGAGGTAAATTTAATTTTTATTAGAGTTTATAAGAATATTTTAGAGTACATAATAATATAAATATTTAATAAAAAAAATTACAAAAATCAAATGCTGACTGTAAAAAATACAATCTTATGTATCCGCATGTTACTGAATAATTTAAATTCACGTATCGGTATATTTTAATTAACAAGCGTATCAAACCACGCACCAAATAAAAATATTAACCCCTAACATACCTCTTTTTATGTGATATATACGAAGAATCGAAATGATTATATGTGATGTACCTAGAATATTTTATGTGAAAGAATAAAAATAATTAGATTCATGGATAAATTTCATTTAAATTTTATTTAATAAAAAATTAGTTTTGTGGTAGACAATTTATTAATTTGGATTCTTTAAAAAAGTTAAGTAGCAGTATAGTTGTAAAGTGATCAATCATGCATGACCAAATAACTTTTATTATGCATGGCTCATCATGGGTTCTTGTAAAATGATCCAAAGAATTATCATTGATGAACAAATAAAATTACAGTTATTACAAGATTAATTATAAAAAAAAAATTGAGAAGATTATTTTTTCTAATTTTTTTTCTTTAAGAAAAAAGTATCACGAGATTACGAAAACTCCTCTTTTAAGTATTTAAAACATTTATGTGAAAAGAAAGTTATTATAACATTCCGTTTGAAATGTAGAAATTAAATGAGAGATGAACTTGTAATTAATAAGACTTTAAGAAACTTAACAGGCAGTTGAAAAAAAGTAAAAAACTAAATATAAATTAATTTAGGGATAACTACTATTTTAATTTCTAAGAGTCAAATTTAAATAGTCCTAAACTTTTTTTTTAGTCAAAATATTCATAAGGTTTCTTTTATTTTTAAAATCATCTACCCATCCTCCTCAGTTTCCTCTCCCTTCCACTCTCCACCATCGTTCGCTTCCTCCACCAAACAATAACTGCAACACCAAAAACCACTTCTATTCTTGGATCCATCACCAACCTTAACCAAAGCGTTCAGAATCTCAACCAAAACCATTTATGCTTGAACAATATATGCAAGCACATGTTGCCTAAGAAACCCCGACGACTCACTCTGCTGAAAACTCTTCTTCAACATCGACGACATCGAACCCACACACCCTGATTTCTGGTATGCGAGTACTTCACCACGAAGTTCACACAATTTTCCGAAATTTGATTTGTTCTTGTGGTTGTGGGAAGCCCATGAATGGAAAACCCCGGGACTTGGATTGGGAACGAAAGAAGAATAATGGTGATGTCAATGTTGATGACGATAAAATTACGCCATTTGTTAAACGAGGTTGGGAGTGGCACGGGGATGGGGATGGCAGGTGGCACGGTGTTGACGGAAGTGCACCGAGAACAGCAATGGTGGCGGCACGCAGCTATCTTGCTCTTGCAAGTTCAGAGTTGAGACTTTGAGAGAGAGAGGTGAGATGAACGATCTGTGGTTGGAAATTAAGGTTTTTAATTATTAAACCGTATATCTTAATGTGATGAATTGATGATGATGATGATTTTGTGTTATACAACTTACCATCCAAGAATTAATGTTGTCTGGGTTATCGGAAGCATTGTTATTATTATCCAAGGATAATGATGATGATAATCTGGTAGTGCGACTTGGAGAAAAAGCTCTCCTTAATCAATCAAATTATTAACTTTGGATGTTTCATGATGATCATCATCTTGGAAATCCAATCCTTTGAGAAAGCCTCCAACATCATCTGCATTTGGGATGAGTGGGGTGTTGGAGATGGATGCTTTTAACAATCCGATCTTCGACATGTCATATTTATGCCTATGACCAAGTCGCCACGTATACACACCTGTATCCATAGCATAGGAGCCTTTAGTTTTACAAAAAAGAAATTACAAGGCTTTTCCGAATTTCATAAATAGATACATGTTCAAATACAAAATATACAAGAAATCAGTAAATTATTCATCAAAGATCAAGAATACATTAATAACACAAAAAGGTAATATAAATTCCTATTTCTCTTGAGGAATAAGTTCCAACATGATAAGCGAGAGAAAATATAACTAAGTACAAAACTTAAAATAAAACAAAAGCAACAACAGAAACCAAAGCTCACAAACTCCTCCAAAGGTCTCTTTCGACCATTTCTTAAAAATGTTAGGAAGTAGGGTGAGAACCAAACCACCAATCTCAATAAGGGTTTTCAGAATTGTTATAAAATGATATAGGATAAAAACATTCTTCATTGACAAATGATTTTTTTTTTTTACAATTGACAAGTGATTAATGCTAGTCTTATGAGTTGTTCTTTAAAATTTTGAGAAATCATTTAAATTCATTAAAAACCTTTTTGTTCATTCTACTTTAAGCTAGAAATTATTATTTAAGAGTTTCTTTACTAAATAAAGAAATTATTATTTAAGAGTTTCTTTACTATAATAAATTATATCAAAATCATCACGAGATCCAAATCACAACTCAATTTAAATTAATGGAAAAATCAATGAAACACTTACACGTATCCAATTCAAGCAAGTAAAAGCAGTCAGACAATCCAAAATCAATAGACAAGCAGATAGACAAACATTAAACAAATAGACAGGTTTAAACAATATCAACACAATTATAAGAAAGATGAAACCTAAAAGGGCAAGTAGAGCAAATTAATTAAGAATGGCTCAAATTCAAGCAAGTAAAAGCAGTCAGATAATCCAAAATCAATAGACAAGCAGATAGACAAACATTAAACAAATAGACACGTTTAAACAATATCAACACAATTATAAGGAAGATGAAACCTAAAAGGGCAAGTAGAGCAAATTAATTAAGAATGGCTCAAGCATCCGCAAACCATGTGTAAATAATGTATGATGCACGCCTTGTCCTAAGCAGGTCATGAGCTCATGCATCGGTTGACTACCTGCAATCTAACGTTACTCGAGACAAGTCCGAACATGGTTTTTCAGTGATAATTGTCATGACTGTTGGAAAATAAGTTTCCGAAAATAATATTTTAGCTACTTTAAATATAAATAAATAATAATTTTGTAGACAAATAAAATAAAAGAATAAATTAGAATAAGTTCACCACGAATCGTGCTAGACACTGTATTTAAGGATTTATTATTGCAATTATTTATTATGAATCATAATATTTTAGTTGCTACTAAAGTTATTCTCGATGCCTCAAAGATTGATCGTTTTGGTGTAACTAATTCTACATGGTGGCAAAATATAATGTCCATCAAGGCGACCCGTACTCAACCTTTGGTACGTCCGTACACTCCTGTATGTTGGCGTGCAAGGCCCCACCTTTTGTTGTTGATTTTAATCATAAAATTAGTTATGACCATTGACTTCAATAATAAAATATATATGATTAAGATCAACTGCTAAAAACACTAACACACTTGATACCATAAAACACTAGAAACACTTCCCATATTATTATTCAGTTATTTTATAGATTTAGTCGTTATCGTTTAAAAAGTTGTACTTAGGTTCTTGAACCATTTATAAATTTGTAATTAGATCCTATGAAATTTTGGCGTTACAAAAAGGTTAACTGATAATAGACATGTCCTCCCTCAATTAGAGTTACCATTGCCCCTTCAAGTAGAAGACGTACATGAGCCCACTCGAACGCGTTGGCGCAATCACGGTTGAAATGAGACAAGCTTGCAGCCTGAATGCTACTGGCGTGACGTCGGCGTGACACGCATCTGCTTCGTGATTAGGTGGTCATCCATGGTCATCTTGTGGGATACGGCCAAAGGAGCCGGCATGGCTGAAGGCAGCGGGAGAGCCAAGGACGTTGTGGTGCTCACCGGTGTAGCAGAGGAAGAGGATGGAGCAATGGGTTTATTTTACCTCTCCCAAATCAGAATCTTGTGAAATTTCCATTCCTTTTACTTTTCTCTTTATTTATTTATTTTTTCTGCAAGAGCTGGAATCTTTAATAATATTTAGTTTTGATTAGGGGAAGAATTCTGGTTATTGGTCCCTTTTGGAAGAAGAAGAAAGCTTCAATGTTTTCTCTTTTGCTTCATCAATGTGTATCTATCCCTGCCTGCACTCTTTGCTATAGAATGAAATTTTTCTTTTGACCATATTTATAAACAAAAATAATAAAAAATCTTAACAAAAAAACAATTCATTCTCCACTCTAATCAAGAAGAGGGCAAGAGGGAGAAGTTTCGGCAGATAGAGCTCGAAGGGTGCAAGAATGGAGTTGATTGGTTTTTTAGTCATTCTAAAATTAGGGGTTTCAAGTATTACACCATTTGAGGCACACGATCGACTTTGAGAATATGCTTAAGTATATTTAGTTAAGGGAAATGGTAGATAACTATCAATTTTAATATATTTTGTCTATTATTTTTAGTCGTCTTCTCTCAACCTTTAGACTGTAGTTTAACATCATATAATAATACCTTAGATTAAACATAATGGTTAAATGAAGATTAAAACAAATTAAAATGAATGGTTATCTAGCATTTCTCTTTCGATAAATCTAACGTTTTTTAATCACTAGAGATGTAATTACAAATTTATATAAGATATAAGATCTAATGACAAACTTTTAAAATGTAGGAACTAAATTATAATTTTATTAAAACTATAGAAACTAAATGTATAAATTAGCCTTACAATCATCAGCCAAACCATCAAAATTTGGTCGGTTGTAATCAGCGCTTAACTAATAATAATATTTAAACATATCAGTTAAAAATATAATTTTAAATTATTGATGGGAAAGTATTAAATTGCTAATGAAAAATATTACTCAATAAATTAAAATGATTGTGCTATTAGTTTTTTTCATTCTCATTTTCTATAACAATAACAACAACTAAAATTGTCCAAAAAGCTAAGCTATGAAATAACCTTTAAGTAATTTTAATTGTCCACTATTTAGTAATGTAATTATCAATCAATAACCTTTAAGTAGTCTCCCTGGCCTGTATGTGGCCCTTAGATTTTATCGGTATTGAAACAATTAAAATTGTCAAAAGAAAAAATATAGGAACCTTTACTTGAGAGAGTTGAGAGCAAATGGGAGCTAATGAAGAGTTATGAATGATAACTTTACATTATGTGGATGATAACCTATTTAATTATTTTGGATGCTCACTTATTCATTGGTTTCCAAATTGGCTCCCTAATATTGATTCTGTAGCATTACTCTTGTAAAAAAAGCTAAGCTAGGAAATAATTCCGCGATTCCTCACTAAGCCTATCAAATTAAAGGAAAGGAAGAAATAAATTCTTTAGGAGAAAATTTATAAAGCAGTAAAGTAATTAGTATATCTACCTGAGCAATTCATAAAAATTGTTAATTTAATTTACAATCTTGCTATTTGAACAAGTGATTAACCTAAACAAGTGGTTACCAAGTAACCTAGAAATAACACCACCACTCTCACTTAAAAACGCGTCACACACACGCGTAGAGAAAGAAACAGAAGCAACAAACATTCAACGACGTTCTTCGGTCATCGTTCTTCGTCGTTTTCTTCTTCTTCCTCCTCCTCCTCCTTCTTCTTCTCTGTTTTACATTGTTGTTGTTGTTGTCATTGCTGTTGTTGTTGTTGTTGCTGCTGCTACTGTTGTTGCTGCTGTTGTTGCCATTGTTGCTATACAGAAATATAAAGCAATAATGCATAGAAATAGAAAGCAACATTACGCAGAAATAGAAAGCAATAATTCGCAGAAATAAAATCTTCTTTTTCTTTCTTCCTTCCTTCCTTCCTTCATTCCTTCATTTATTCCTTCTTCTATGTCTACATCTGCATCTTTTTCTTCTTCTTCCATGTCTTCATCTTCTCTATTTTACATTGCTATTGTTGTTGCTGTAGCTGTTGTTGCTGTAGCTGTTGCTGCTGTATTATCAACATAAATAAAGAAATGTGGTTTCACATGTTATTCAACTTGTGGAAGGTAGTTGTATATTACTTCTAAAATTAGTAAGAATTAGACTAAAAAAAATAGAGACCAACTTGGTGTAATTTTTTCAATTTTGTAAACTAACATAATGCAATTAAAATATAAGAGACTATTCTAAGTACAAACCACAAATTTCTAAAACCAAAAATGAGGTTTAACTCAACGTAATTAGTTGGTCTTAGTTGAAATATATGGCGCAGAAAAATGTCCGAGTTATTTACTTAGCTAGCTGTCTTGTAGAAGCTAGAAACACGTTTAGTCTGAGCAATAACTTTTTTTTCTTTTCTAAAGCCATATTTTAAGTTGGGCAGTTCTATGGTGACCTTGAGAATGGTGTCGAAGTGTGGCCATGCAGTATGTTAATTAAGATGGGTTGACTCGCATATTTAACTGGAGCAAGGTTTAAGTGCGGTAAGAATTTATTTTACCGTTTTCCCGTGCAAGGTGTTACTTACCCCAGTATTAATCTAGTGGGATAAACCCACCACACACAACAAAGAATAGTCGGCACCCATCCTGGGTATAAAGTATAATGCCCCTCGACGAGTCTTCTATCATCCTCTACCGAACCAACCCACAACAAAATATGCTTTTCCAATTTTCGGCCACACCTTATTAGAATCTCAATTATGCCCTAGCACAACACACGCTTTCAATAACTCTCCTCGATCCTCCTTGCCTTACGCTTGCAGTTCGCTTAAGCACCACCGCCAAGGACAGCCAGCCAGATCACCCTAACACCAAGCAAAACCTTTATTTGCACCTACCCAAACAAGTGCTAAAACCACACCTCACCTACCCCGTCTAGACAATTAACATCTACTGCCGTTGCACCCGTCCTCTTTTTGTTTGGGTTTTGGGTTAAACCACAGTCTCATGTCTGAACCAACACGTATGAAACAGTCTTTTCGAGTCGAGTTTATTACAAGTCTCACATCAATAAAAAATATGGCCTTTTGAGAGTATATAAGTGTGAGGCATCTCTCACCCCATGAGCTAGCTTTCGAGTTAAATTAGACCCACCTAATCTCAATTCTAAGAGACTTATCACTGATCCGACCCACTATCCTCATGGTTGTTAGCACTAGTTATGCAGATTAATAATGACCAATTTTTTTTACCTGACCCTCATTAACGCGTCATTCACCACTCCTCACCTTGTTGCTACACCATTTGCTGACAAGCCTTGATCAGTCAACAATTTCAATTGGATGTTCTATTTTCTTTAGGTTTCGGATGTTTTATTTTTTAAAAATACAAAATTGGCTTATTGTTGGTTGCTTTAGGTTTCGAATGCTCTATGACTTTGATGCATGTGCATCATTGTAGATTTATTCTCCTAATTCATGTTGTATTCTTCATATAATTAACTTAAAATCGCATAAAATTGGTAAAAATGTTAGAACATGTTAGTAGATGTTTAATTATGAGAAAACATTGGTAATTTGAGTATTTTATTATTAAATTACAGAAAAAATGGATAAAGGAAGCTTGCGGAGCAAGAAACAGAGTTTTGGAGCAATTCTGGCCAGAGCCCCCACGCTTAGGCGTGGAACTCAATGCCTAGGCGTCCAAAGCCAAAGCTGAGGCCAAGACAACCCACACCTAGGCGTGGAAGCCAAAATCTAGGCGTGGCCAAGCACCTTCCAAACCCAAGTCTAGGCGCCACAGCAACGCCTAGGCATCCATTGAGCCTCCAGGACCCACGCCTAGGCGCCAGAGCCAAAGTCTAGGCGTGGGACGTTTTATTTACAAACATCCAGAGTCAAGTTTTAAGCAGAGGCCCACGTCTAGGCGCCAGAGCCAAAGTATAGGCATGGAACACTCTGTTTTGGGTAGAATTGGACATTTCATTTCCAATGCATTTGAATTTCATTTATCCTTTTTGTAAACCTATAAATAGATGGAAAAATTCACAATACCACATACTTTTGAGTATCACATATCATTCATTGAGTTTTAGAAGAGAATTCATTTCTTAGTTTTCTCTTAGTTTTAGTTCTAGTTTTCTTTGAAGTTTTCCATCAATTCTTGTAACTTTCACTTTCCAATTAGTAAAGAGGCAATTCAGTTTTACCTTCTTTTCTCTCAAGATTCTATCTTTTCTACACTTTCTTTTGAAGTTCTTTGAATGTTCATGCATTCAAGAACCACATTCATACATTTCTTGAAGTCATTCATCATCATGAGTAGCTAAACTCACTTGAAGATTAAGGAGGAGGAGCTCTATTCTATCAAGCCAATGGATTAATCCAATAATATATTCAAATCTGCAAGTTCTACTATTATTCAAAGGATTCTTCTTGTTCATCAATTCAAAGATCAAGTTAACCGAGAGGTATAATTGGTTCTTACTTTGGTTTAGTTTCTATACCGGTTCATGAGGTTAAACATATTATTTTGATGGTTTATGCATTGCCATTATTGATGTTTGATTGAATAAGTGACATGAAATTTGGTCTTGCATTGATCTTGATAGCATAAACTAGTTCAAGAATGATCTTTCATGTGTGTTCTTTGCATTAGAGATGATGTTTTGAATGTATGTGTCATTATATGAATCTGATTTTTTATCACATAGATGATTGATTTGCATCTTGTTTGATTCTTTGTCATGATTGTTTAAAGATTCGGTTATTGACGAATAATTGACCTTTCATGTTTTGAATTGTTGAGTTTGAGAGAATATGCATTCAAACATATTCAAGAATCATTCCATATTTCTTTATGTGACCTAGAGATAGGCATATGATTTGATGTCTATTAGAATCTTTGATGATTATATGAGGTTTCCATGTGATTGAATATGTGACATATTAATTCTTTCCATGGATCTTGTTGGTTATTAGAGGTTTAAATCATGATGTGTGCATTATCTTTTTGCTTGTTTGATTAGTCAAGAGATTGATGATTAGATAGGTTAAAGAGAAACTAGATTGCTAAGAGATTAGGATTTAGTTATACTAGGATTCATGGTGAATTGTGTAGGTATGACTTGCAGAAAAATAGTTAGTGATATTGGATTATGAAGTTGTGTTTGTGAATATCTCCTATCCCTTAATCTTGTTCCCATTTTATTGAATCTTTCTTAGTCATTAGTTGCATTTGCATGATTGTAGTTGTTAATTGTTTAAAGATTTATGTTCTTGAAGTTTTTGTTCACTTCTTGCATGTTTTGTATGTTCTTTAGATTAGTGTGCATTAATTCTTTGTTAATCGCTTTGATCTACTTAAGGAATTACTAAACAAGTATTGATTGATGCACCTTTCCTCGTGGGAATGATATCCCACTCTTTAGTAGTACTACTTGATCCGATTTACTTGTCGGAATGTTGAGAGATCTAGTTTGAAAAAGATCTTCCGCATCAAGTTTTTGTCGCCGTTGCCGGGGAGAGGCTTTTGTTAACAATACTTTTAATAAAGATTCTTTGAGATAGATCTTTTTCTTTCTTTTTCGGATTTAATGGGGGATTCTGTTAGACGGTAAGCACGTATACTCAATACTCAAGAGGGGGGTGAATTGAGTATATAAGAAACAATGATAAATTTTGCGTGGAAGCTAAATAAACTTGAAAAAATAAATACTTCAAGTAAATTGAACTTGTATGTTTCCAAGGACTTAGGCCACTTCCTAAGTACTTACAAGGAGCTTTTACAATT
>JASCZI010030838.1:0-19859 GCA_036250425.1 Stylosanthes scabra
ATATATATATATATATATATAATAATCTCACTACACATCCAAGCAATTACCCTAATCAAGTTCAACAAAGTATTTTTTCCCCATTCTCTCCCCACATGCGCGTTCATTCTTCTCCCTAGAATTCAAACACGCGCCTTCTTTTGCTGCAACGCCTCCTCCTTCTTCTTGCTGTTGTCATCGCCATCGTCGCCACCGCCACTATTGTTGTCGTCGTCATTGCCGCCGCCATCATTGTCGTCGTCGTCACTGTCTTCTTCTTCTTTTTCTTCCATTATTTACGTTGTTGCTGTTGTTGGTGTTATTGATGAAAAACTGAATTGGATATTCTAGAAAAACAGAAATGGATTTTGAATGAAAACAGAAATGGATTTTGAATTAAAAAATGAATTGAATTTTTCACGAAAACAGAAATGAATTTTGAATGAAAGCAGAAATGAAATTTTAAGAAAAACAGAAACGGATTTTGAATTAAAAAAGAATTGGATTTTCACAAAAGCAGAATTTGTTTTTCATGAAAACAGAAACGAATTTTGAATTAAAAAATGAATTGGATTTTCTCGAAAACTGAATTGGATTTTCACAAAAATAGAAACGGATTTTCATATAAAACAGAAATGAATTTTAATATAAAATAGAAACGGATTTTCATATAAAAACTGAATCGAATTTTCACAAAAACAGAAACGGTTTTTCATAAAAAACAGAAAAGAATTTTCATGTAAACAGAAACGGATTTTCTTTTCTATCATTCTTCTTCCTCCTCATCCTCCTCCTATTCTTCTTCCTCCTTCTTCTTCTTTCTCTTCTCTGCATTCCTCCTCATCCTCTTCTTTCTCTGTATTTTTATTTTCTATTCTTCTCAAATTTCAATGTTGTTATCATCATTAACTTCTTCTTCTTCTTCCTTATTTTGTTCATCCTCTTCATCTTCCTATTCCTTCTTCCTCACT
Source organism: Stylosanthes scabra (assembly GCA_036250425.1). Lineage (NCBI taxonomy): Eukaryota > Viridiplantae > Streptophyta > Magnoliopsida > Fabales > Fabaceae > Stylosanthes > Stylosanthes scabra. The sequence goes on from JASCZI010030838.1 coordinate 951, forward strand.
GTATTATTTTTTTTCTCGTTAATAGCATCATGATCGTCGTCATTCTTTTCCTCATAATTGTCGTCATCGCTACTGTCATCGGCGTCGTTGCCGTCGTCGTCGTTGCTGTCATTATTGCCTTTGTTGTTGTCGTCTTCAAAATGTGCAGAGAAAAAGAAAAAAAAGTGCTAATAAAAAAGGAAAAAAGACGCATGAAATAAAGAAGTTTGATTGGACTTAAAATGCTTATTAAAAAAAAAATAGGGTGTGTCCTTCATTTAATGAATTCATATCATATACCATATGGGACTCATCGAACATTAGCTTCTTGACTTCTGAAAATATAGTTGCATCAAAGCAATGTCAAATTATCGCGTCCACGTCTGCTTATTTAATTGTTTCATACAACTAAATTGAGCTTAATCAAACATATACAAGAGGATGATGTTGTTTTGTCCAGATTAAGAAAGATTAATCAGTATTAATTATTTAGAGTAGAGTTATACATCGATTACGTGTATCCAATTCTGACCTCACACTGTATAATGTTACGTTATAGAAATTACATTTCCGGTGGTTCTAATTTAGGGATGGCAACGAAGCAAGACAGATATTAAAATATCTATATCCACCACGTTACATAATACTATCCAAATTTTAGCTCCATATCCAAACCCACATCCATGGATATATACTGCTTTATATTCAAATTTATTGGTAATAGATATATTATATAAGCAAGTACTTCATAAATATAATTAAACATAAATAATAGATAATAATAAAATTAAATTTAACATTTTTCTAAACTAAAATTACAAATATAATCATTCAAATATTATTAAATATCTAAAAAATTATACTAAATTATATATACATATATATGAGGTAGGTAATGGGGCGGGTGACCAGTACTCATACTGGCCATATACCGCTCAACCGATCCAAACACCCGCCCTATTCAGGACGGGTCAGATTGACCTAATTCCTAGTCATTTTCTAATAATAATAATAAGTGTTTCTAAAGAATACAAAAAAAGTGTTTCTAAAGAAAAAATGAATAAATCTAATTGTCGTTTTTTTTTTATAATAATTCTAGACCTACATCTATTTTATCCAACTAAATTCAACCAAATCATTTATTCTAACTAAATATAAGATTATTTTAATTTCAAATAGAAATATCATTTTATGTTAATTTTTTGTGCTTTTTAACATTAAAATAATTTTCTATTTGATTTAAAAATTAATGATTTAGTTAAATTTGATTGGACAAATAAAATAAATGTACACATACCATTATTTTTTTATATAAAAAAATTAGAAATTGGGCATCCAATAATAACAAATGAACAATGAACATACGTGTTACAATATATAATTAGTTATTAGTGTAAAGTTGTTTTATTATAATAGCGTATTAAAATTAAATTTTATATATAATACTAATTTTCATATTAACTAACATAATCTTTATTTGACATTGTTTAAAAGTAGGAGATTCTCAATAATGACCTTTTAATTATTTTTCATTTTCTATAATACTTTTAGTTAGAGAATCCAAAGATAACTTTTATGCATATAGGCGTTTTACTATTTAGGTAAAAATAACTTGTCTATTTTTATTTTTATTTCCATAATATTAAATATTATAAATATATAATATATATGAAATTATAAACATTAAATAATATAAAATAATGTATATTATAGATTATAGATACTTAGCATTACTTTTTAGGAAAGAAATCTCCACCATTAATTAATAAGACTGAAGTTGTTGTCAATTTTATATCTAACTACATATGCATTTATATATAAATATGTGATAATTGATTTTAGTAGTACAAATAAAATTGTTGGATTAATTAATAATGTGTATTATACTAGTATTTCACTTGCCTAGTTGATAGTCACTTTGTGCAAAAATATTATATTAAGCAATAGATTATAGAGCACGAAAAATTAGGACATAATAGGAAGATTGTCCGGCATGTAGCGAAAATTATGGTATATCGGTATTTCAATACTTTTAACCATCAATTTTAATTATATATTAATTTTATAATTAAAATCAATTAAAATCAACGACTAAAAGCACTGAAATACTAGTATGCCGCGATTTTTGTGGGATAGCAGATAATTTTCTCATATAATAATATCAATAGCAATATAATTTAGAAGAAGTAAATGTAATTAACCTTGTTTAACTTAATTGTTATGAAAATAGAATATACTTTTACATTATTAACCTTACCATGTATAGTATAGTATATAGACTATAGACTATAATTCTATAAAGGATTGAGTTTCTTTCCATGTTCAGAGTCAACAGTGTATTACATTTACATATACATCTGGGTGGGTCTCTAACTTCTTTGCCGGAACAAGGAAAATGACAGAAACTATGTGCGATGGGCATTTTTCTATGCTTGCTAGAAATAAAATTCCAAATCCAATGAAAAAAAAAAAAAGTCCAAATCCAAAGTGGCAACTCCGTATATATTTGTCTTTCTTTATTTATTCCATATAAGTAATTAAGTAACTAGTTTAACTAACGTCTATTCTGAGATTTAAAAAGTTTTATTAAAAATAAAAATTTAATTTTCAATATATTTACTTTATATTCATTAAATATAAATATTTAAAATATTTTATTAATAATAAATTTATCGTGTAATTTTAGAGCACATGTTACCGAAATTCTTAAGTAACGAGTATCCTTTCTGACGCCACAAAAAATAACAAGTAAATTTAATCAAATGTACTTCTAAGATCATTATTTATTTTATTTTGTGAAAATATAAAATAATAATTATATTATGTTAAATAATTTTAATTAAATATGACAAATTATTAAATAATTCGATCATGTACTGATGTACACGCATTTGAGTATTCATCCCAAAAAATAATTCTTATTTTATTTATTATGATTTAAATTTTTTATATTAAATTTTATTGTTTATGTGGTTAAAATTTATTTGTTATACTTTATTATTTTTATATGTAATGTAATGCATAGATCTATATAGGGTAAACTATCGTTTTTGTCCTTAACGTTTAAGGTAAGTCTCAAAGATGTTCCTAATGTTTAAAATGTCCTATTTGTATCCCTAACATTTTGAAAAAGTATCAATTTTATCCAACCGTCAAACAATTATAAAAATTACTAACAAAACCATACATGTAAGAGTTAGTTTATAACACCAAAATATTATAAGTGACGTGTTCACTTCATTCATGTTCATTATTATTTTCCACATTATACGAACACAATACAAAGACCAAAAGAAGAGAAGCACGTAACAATTCTTCTTCTTCACCCAAACTTTACCTTTTTTTAGTTGTTCGAGTGTGATTGTAGTAAATATTGACTCTAGAAAATTATTAGTTAATTTATTTCGCATTTGAAAGAGTATATTATTGGAATTTATACTAATAGAATTAACGGTGGGACAAAATTGATACAATTTCAAAACGTTAGGAACACAAATAGGACGTTTTAAAACGTTAGAGACATCTTTGAGACTTATCCCAAACGTTAAGGACGAAAATAATACTTTATTCATCTATATAAAATATAAAATGATGAATGCGTGTAAAGTTAAATTTATTCTAAATAAATTTTAACTATCATCTTCGGCTAAAAACACCTTTACCTTTAGATTAGATGATTAATGAGCTTATAACAAAACGCCAAAAAATGCTTGCTTTGTCGTCAACCACTCAACCATAGAAACCGTTACATTTAATGGGTAGCAATGCAATTATGCAAAAGCAAAGATGTTAGCATATATGTATTTAAATGATGAAATTGATTTAATAAAATGAATATAGTACTCCTAAGAATAAATGTTGGTTTTAAAAGGAAACAGAAAATAAGGCTTCAAATATAACAGAACATAACAGCCTCTCTCTCTCTCTGCCTCTCATTTTAGGGAACACCAGCGATTCCATCACCGCTGGTTTCAATTTGGGGTGCTTTGCATGCTGCTTCAAAATCGCTCCTTTTCCCCACAATTCAGAGCCAGGCAGAAACTCTCGCCTCGCCTCTCCCAATTCAGCTCCTCGCTTTCAATGTAGCATTCCTTCTCTTCGCCATCGTCTCAGAGTTTGTCATGAACGCCGCTCCAAAACTTACTTCCTCTCTCCTCTCCGAACCCAAACAAACCCTTTGATTCCCCCCAACAACTTAAAGGTATCCATCTAATGCATTATGCACCCACTTTATTATTTCTTTATTTTTTTTTTGTTAAAAGAAAAAAAAAGAAGTAATTTTGGGTGGTCTAAAAAAAAAGTCAAATTTTCTCGCCTATGGCTTCTGTTGCTATCTCGCATTTAGCGTAATTCTTAATCTGTTGTTATTTTGTTTTGTTTGTGTGGGGGGTCCTTGCATGTTTTCCTTCGTATTTTGCTTGATTCTTTCAAGGTTTGTACTTCCGAAGATACCTTCATTTATTTTATTTATTTATTTCTTGTATTTGTATGGTTGAAATTTTTATTTTTTCTAAGTCGTTGGCCTTGGTCATGGAATAGTGCGAATTGGGTCGTTTTCTGATACCTTTACTTTTCCTTATTCTGCTACTATTTCTTCATATTTAGAATTTGATAGTCAATAAAAATAAGTGGATGGCCAGGAATGAATTCTTGGTTTTAATCATGTTGAGTCAGTTTTCTGGTTTTGAGGGTTCATACCCAAAGAACAAAAAATGCTATGCTTCACGGTATATTATAAGAAGGGAGTTGCAGTTATCATTTTCTCTTTAGAAAATATATGTTGTGCACAAATATTTTAGTTTCATTTTTTAATAAATAATTAAGCTGTTGAATTATTTTTTTCTTATTGGTTCTCCCTAAACAATTCATTCAGTTGATTGCCATTCTAGTTGTCGAATTTCGATAGTTTGGGTGTTGAAGATGGATTCGGATGGTGAGAATGGGAGGAGGAAATCATCATTTGGTAAAGTGGAGTTCGAAGCGGTAGGAGCTCTGAATTCAAAGATGAAGGGTACTGGAAACCAGAGCAGCAAAGACATGATCTTCAGAGCTGATAAAATTGATCTAAAGAGTTTGGATGCTCAGCTGGAAAAGCACCTGACCAAGGTTTGGACGAGAACGATGAGCCTCGAGGTTAAAAGGCCAAAGGAGGAGTGGGAGATTGATTTGGCCAAATTGGATTTAAGGTATGCAGTTGCTCATGGAGCTTATGGAATTGTTTACAGGGGCACATATGATACTCAAGATGTTGCAGGTATTTGCATTTCATTCACTTTTTTTTTTTGTTTTTATATGTTTTCCCTTTGTTGTCTTTCAATGTTTTTATTTTTAAGCATTTGGTTAATGATATTATCTGCATGAGATTATGATCTCAAATCCTAAATGGAGTTTTCAAAATAACTTGTGATCTAAGATCTCTTCCAGCAGGTTTTCCTGGAAAAAGAAAAACGAAATTTGATAGAAAGGCAATTTTCTTCCTCATATCATCTTTGTGTTGGAAGACACATCTGCTTTTTAATAATGAAGTGAAATTGCCAGATGATGTGTTCTAATGGCAAGTGCTGGCTGCCTGAAACCCTGATGTTTATATTACTTGAATATATGTTGATTTTTATCAAACGAAAAATAACTGATTCTAATTATAATAATACATCATTGACAAAAGAAAAGTGGCATTTGTCTTGTTTTGCTTAGAAAAGGCAAAAGTATGCAAATGTTGAATATAATATCCTTTGGCTCTGCAAGCTTATTGCAGAATGAATGTATTATTTTGATAACCACTTTGCTGCCTACTTGAATTTTACAGTGAAAGTGTTGGACTGGGGTGAGGATGGTGTGGCTACTGCTGCTGAAACTGCGGCTTTACGAGCATCTTTTAAGCAGGAAGTTGCTGTCTGGCAGAAACTTGACCATCCAAATGTTACCAAAGTAAAACCTCATAGTCTTCTTCAGTCTCAATTATTTTACTAATGACCGTTATTTGACACATGACAAAGTTGATTGAAAAAAAGTGTGGCTGCTACAAATAGCATGCTACTGTTTCATTGAAGTATTCACATTTTCAAACTTTGCTCTGAAATTATCCACATACTAAGTTTTCCGTTCTTGAGCCTTCCTTTCCTTTTTCAAAGGGATATGAATTAGTTTCAGGATTATCCACTAAATTCTGCTTCTAGAAATAACTGTTTAGTTTTGTAATGATTTTTATTCTGCAACAGTTTGTTGGGGCTTCAATGGGTACATCAAATCTTAAGATTCCCCCAAAAATCCCTTCAAGTTTGGATGACAATCCTCCTCCTTCAAGGGCATGTTGTGTCGTTGTTGAGTTTCTCCCGGGCGGAACCCTAAAGCAATACTTGATAAAGAACAGGCGGAGGAAACTTGCTTATAAGATTGTGGTACAGCTGGCTTTAGACCTTGCCAGGGGGTGAGTACTGTGTTCTGTAATAATTCTTAATCTGGAAACTTTAAATCCAATATTAAAATAAAATGACTTTCCCCACTAAAATTTACAGTCTTAGCTATCTACACTCGAAAAGGATTGTTCATCGGGATGTTAAAACAGAGAACATGTTACTAGATACTAGCCGGAAACTGAAAATAGCTGATTTTGGAGTAGCTCGTGTTGAAGCTTTGAATCCAAGTGACATGACTGGTGAAACTGGAACACTTGGATATATGGCACCTGAGGTACTGAGCTGCTCCTGCCGATTTGAGAACTAATAACTATCCTACGAATCTATGGTTACAAAATATACCATTTGCCTGCATACATGGTTTTGAAGATAGGTAGCTTAATCTTGGTATTATCATGTGTAGGTCCTAGATGGTAAGCCTTACAACAGGAGATGTGATGTGTATAGCTTTGGTATCTGCTTGTGGGAAATTTATTGCTGCGACATGCCTTATCCAAATCTAAGCTTTGCTGATGTATCTTCTGCGGTTGTTCGTCAGGTTAGTTAGTTCATAAGATGTACTGTTTAAATAACAAAGTAGTTCATAAGGTTTACAGCATGAGGCATGTTTGCCTATGGCTAATTGTGTTGTTTGTTTGTCAGAATTTACGACCAGATATTCCGAGATGCTGTCCAAGTGCCATGGCAAATATCATGAAAAGATGCTGGGATGCAAATCCAAACAAACGTCCGGAAATGAAGGACGTGGTGACGATGCTAGAAGCACTGGACACAAGCAAAGGTGGGGGAATGATACCTGAAGATGAGAGTCCAAGTTGCTTCTGCTTTGTCCCAGCTAGAGGTCCCTAAACGAGTCCTCTGATTATCCATCTTTTTATGTCTTGTTGTAAGACATAGTGTGAGAACCACTTGAACTGGCAATACGTGTTTTATGGTTTTGCCACTTTTCAACTCAACTTCCTTTCCTGATGAACTAGAAAGAAGGGAAAAAGAACAAGAAAAAGTTAAAAAGAAAGGATTTTTTTTTCTTTCTTTTTATTTTTTAGTATTCATTGCTTCTTAGATAATGTATTTAGTCCTGAAAACTGGTTTAATCTGTGCATGGAAAAATGAAAGGGGAGGTTTAATATATATATCTAATGAAAATTTTCCCTATTAATAATGGCGCCTTGCTACTTAGATATTCATTCTTCTCTTGTCGATGTTGTTCTTGTTCATGCCAGTCATCATTGTCGCGTAGTCTTGTTTTTTTTTGGTATCACCGTAGGACTAATCTGTCGCGGATCTGAGTTTTATTTAAGAGTCTGCCAATGAGTTGCCACATAAGACGAGATTCGAACGCTTGACACTTGCAGGTGGACTAGCGAGCTGAACAATTCGCCGACCAAATTTCAGATAAACGTCACATTACAACGAGTTTCAACTTAATTGCAGCCATTGGACATGAATCAAAGATTAAAAGATAAGCCAAACGGGGAATTTGGATAGTTTATAAAACTTGAACGAAGAGAAATAAAATTATCGTCAAAAGCGGCGGCACCATGGCGGCAACGGCCCTTCCTCCCTCTTCTTTGGCCACTTCCCCAAAACCGATCACCACCAACCCACCGTCATCGCTTAAGCTTCTTGAAAACTGCCACACCCTCACGGAGCTCAAGCAGTTACACTGCCACTTCATCAAGAGCGGCCTTTCTCACACCACTTCTTACCTCAACAACCTCATCGCCGCTTGCGTTGACGTGGGAACCCACCACAGCCTGGACTATGCTCGAAAAGCTTTCCATTATTTCTACGAGGAAACAACCGCGGTTTCCTTGTTCGCCTGCAACTCTCTCCTCAGAGCTTACGCTTCAGCTGGGCTTGGTGACCAAGCTATCTTCCTCTACATTGACATGCTGGTCATGGGCGTTTTACCCGATAACTTCACCTTCCCCTCCTTGCTGAGTGCGTGCTCCAAAGCCATGGCTTTTTCTGAGGGTCTTCAAGTTCATGGCGTGCTTCTTAAGACGGGCTTCGAGGCAAATATCTTCGTCGGAAACTCTCTCATACATTTCTACGCGGAATGTGGCAGAGTTGACTTAGCACGCAAGGTGTTTGATGGAATGCTTGAGAGAAATGTCGTGTCTTGGACTAGTTTGATCAATGGTTATGTTGGGAGGGACTTGCCCAAGGAAGCTGTTTCTCTGTTCTTTGAGATGGTTGACACTGGGATTCAACCCAATCCGGTTACCATGGTTTGTGTTATATCTGCTTGTGCCAAGTTGAAGGATCTTGAATTGGGGAAAAAGGTTTCTTCTTATATCGGTAAGTTGGGCGTGCAGCTTAATACTGTCATGGGGAATGCACTCGTTGATATGTACATGAAATGTGGAGATATAGATAATGCAAGGAGAATTTTTGATGAATGTGTTGATAAGAATTTGGTTATGTATAATACGATCATGTCTAATTATGCCCAACATGGGCTGGCAGGTGAAGTGCTAGTAGTTTTGCGTGAAATGCTGCAACAGGGACCACGGCCAGATAAGGTAACAATGTTATCTACCATTGTGGCCTGCGCACAGTTAGGTGATTTAGTTGTTGGGAAGTCGTCCCATGCTTATGTCTTAAGAAATGGACTTGAAGGTTGGGATAACATTTCTAACGCCATCATCGACATGTATATGAAATGTGGTGAGAGGGAATTTGGGTGCAAAGTATTTGAGCAGATGCCAAACAAGACGGTGGTGACATGGAATTCGTTAATTGCAGGTTTGGTTAGGGATGGTGATGTGGAATTGGCTTGGAAAATCTTTGATGAGATGCCTGAGAGTGATCTTGTGTCTTGGAACACTATGATTGGTGCTTTGGTTCAAGTAAGCATGTTTCAGGAAGCGATTGAGTTATTCAGGGAGATGCAAAACCAGGGAATTGAAGCAGATAGAGTGACAATGGTTGGTGTTGCTTCTGCCTGTGGATATCTAGGAGCTCTTGATCTTGCTAAGTGGGTGTATGCCTACATTGAGAGAAATGATATTCAGATTGACAAGCAGCTTGGCACAACCTTGGTTGATATGTTTTCTAGATGTGGTGATCCCCATAGTGCTTTGCGTGTTTTCAAAAAAATGGACAAGCGGGATGTGTCAGCTTGGACTGCTGCCATCGGTGTAATGGCAATGGAAGGAAATACAAAGGGAGCTGTTGAGCTTTTCAATGAGATGCTCAAACAAGGGGTTAGACCAGATGAAGTTGTTTTCGTGGCATTATTGACTGCATGTAGCCATGGTGGCTGTGTGGACCAAGGTAGGCAACTTTTCAGGTCAATGATGGAAACTCATGGAATCAGTCCTCAGATTGTTCACTATGGATGTATGGTTGATTTGCTTGGCCGAGCTGGGTTGTTGGAAGAAGCTCTTGATCTTATACAAAGCATGCCTATGGAACCTAATGATGTTATATGGGGCTCTCTTGTAGCTTCTTGTCGGAAACATAATAATGTCGAAATGGCACAACATGCAGCTGACAAGATTATTCAACTGACCCCTGAAAAGGTTGGCTTTCATGTGCTGTTATCAAACATATATGCATCAGCAGGCAAATGGAATGAAGTAGCAAGAGTGAGGTTGCAGATGAAGGAGAAAGGGATCCAGAAAGTACCTGGATCAAGCTCAATAGAGGTTCATGGACTGATACACGAGTTTACCTCCGGCGATGAATCACACGCAGAGTATACTCAAATTGGATTAATGCTACAGGAGATAAACTGCAAGCTAAGCAAGGCTGGGTATGTCCCTGATACAACCAATGTCTTACTTGATGTTGATGAGCAGGAGAAAGAGCATTTGCTCAGCAAGCACAGTGAAAAGCTAGCCATGGCTTACGGACTCATCACTACTGATAAGGGTGCATCCATAAGGGTTGTGAAAAATCTTCGAATGTGTTCCGATTGTCACTCATTTGCTGAATTAGTGTCAAAATTATACAATAGGGAAATCATTGTTAGAGATAATAATAGGTATCATTTTTTCAGGGATGGATTTTGTTCTTGTAGAGGTTATTGGTAATTTTTTTCTATAGTTTTCAACAAAATCTCGACAACGATAAAATGTTGGAGGGAGTACAACAAAAAAAACAAGAAAAATAAAGCCACACCAATGACACCATCCACCTTATTAGCAAATCTCACATCAACTAGTTATAATCAACAGTCAAACAAAAGAAGTGTGGCGACATGATCAAGAGAGCAGTTTAAGTTTGCTTGGCCAAAACCTAACAAGTAAACATTTTGCAGGACACATAACAAAGTCTATAAACTAAATGGTTTCACAATACATTCTCTAAAGATGGGAAAACCGAATCAACGGAACTAGTTTGCTTTGCCAAAACCTAACAAATAAACGTTTTGCAGGACACATAACAAAGCCTATAAACTAAATGGTTTCACAATACATTCTCTAAAGATGGGAAAACCGAATCAACAGAACTACTGTACACCGGATCCACCTTCCAGAGTTGAGCAATATGAAAATGTGAGGAGGTTTGTCTATGGACTTCTTCCATGAGCCAGATGATGGCTTCGGCTTTGGAGGGATGAATCAAGTTGTCCAAGGGTTTATATTCATCCTTGCTGCCAATTCTCAACTGATCCCACTGCTTAAGGAGAACATTTGTGAGGTAATGGAGAGGCTGCCCATAGAGTTGCTTCATTGATTTGCCTAATCCCATCCAGGAATTAAAGGGGATGACAGAGCCTCGATGAGTAGGGATTGGGATCTGCACCATGTACTCCTGATACATCTCTGCCCGCCTAATGAGTATATCTGCATTCAAGCATGAGCCAGAAAGACATGCACAATTTATCTCCAAAACCAATCATGGAAACAGAATTTTCTAAGCATATACTTGTGGTTAAAACTTGAAAGCAACTCAAAAGAAATAATTACACAATGTGAATAAAGTACCAAAACATAAACATATTACATACACATGTTATGGGCATTGAAAGCTACGTAATTATACTACAAAAAATAATAATAACAACATAACACAATGAATCAAAACGGAAAGAAAAGAATGGTTGCATTTTGTGGTAGCAGAGAATGGAGAAGTAGATTTCATTGATTGTCCAAAATTAAATTATTGGAGAAAAAGCACATAGGTAACCCTAGAGGCCAGAGAAATAGGAGTAATAATAATAATGGAGAAGGAGAAGGAGAAAACCTTGGGAGGCGAGGTGAATGGAGGGAATTAGGAAAGGATTATGATGGGAAGAGGAAGAATCACGAGATACTATAGGCTCGTCCCATGGAAAAGTCATCTTCTGTTGCTAAACCCTTTTTCTGATTCTTTGATTTTTGCTAACACCTCCCCACTTACACACCAACTTCTTTTATACCTTCAATTCTTCAAACGCATTCCAGTGCCACTATGGGTTTTTCGTCAAAATTATTATTTTGGCCACCGAATAATTTAACAATATTTTAAAGAGAAAAACACCAATTTTATCCTTTTATTAGTCCATAAATGTCTCTTACATTACACGGGTTAGCTTATTAGACTTGCACTGGTACCACTGTTTTTAAAAGTATTTTAGCACTATCAGGTAGGAGTACATAAAAAATACGGCAGAACCCAAATCCAAAAAAACGTTTAGGCAAAAAAACGTTTAGGTGCGCCCAAATCCAAAAACACATTTAGGCAAAAAACGTTTAGGTGCGTCCCAAATCAAAAAATAATTTTTGGATATTTTCTGAGTATGTCTTGGTACAGACTAGATACATTTTAGTACCTCTAAATATATTTTTGTTAAAATTAATTTAAAATTATATTATTTTGAATCAATTTTTTTTAGTTTTTATTTTTTATTCTAATACTATTTTAATATGATATTTAATACATTAAATTGACTATTTAAATATTTATTTAAAAATAAAAATTTATTAAATTAAAAATAAAAATATCTCTTAAATTTTATAAAATTTATTTATTTATATATATATATATATATATATATATATATATATATATATATATACTTATGCATCCGTATCCTATTTTTTTTTATAAAGTCTTCGTATTATCTGTGCAACATAGCTTATTAGTTATTAATTTACATGTTTCTAAATTGTATTTAACATGATATTCAAAATTCATTCATAAATTTAATTAAATCAATATATATATCTTGAAAATATATTTGATGCAAATAAATTTTTTTAAAATAAAACTGAAACAAAAAATATACTTTACCTATTTTTAGAAGTAAAAAAAAATATAATTAACTATTTCTAAAAATATAAAAATAATTTTGATGCATTAACCGTATTGAATATTTTATAATCGCTTAATCACATAAAATAATTTACGCATTGAATGTAAGAGATAAAATTTTATTAATATATTGCAGCATCAGCGGCAACATGAGAAAAATTAGTTAATCTAAACTGTAGAGCAATAGCAACAAAACATAAACGACCTAAACCAAATATCAATTAATCTAATAGTAATGTTATATATACGTTTATTTCATCTTCTCACCTCACCCATTTCCCATGAGAGAAGGAACATGCGTATTCGAAAGAATTAATTTACATATATAATATAAATAATACCAATAATAACTGAAAATCAAAATGTACACTGATACATGTAACATTACCAATTCTCGCTTAAAATGATGATACCAGTAATAGCTGCTGCTAACTTTTGCAAAGTTGTATTCATGAGTGTTTGCTATACACGCAGATTTTGTAATTTCAAGGCAAATACTTTATATAAAAGTTATGCTTGCTATAAAATCCCATCAAAGCTCTATTGCACAATATAAGGAAATCACCCAACAAGTGAAGGGGGAAAAAAAAAATCCAAGATTGGCAAACATTTTGAGCTGGTTCTATTATTCTATTTAAAGTGAAAAAAAAAAAATTATGAATTAACTTATCATTACATTTCCTTTTTTTTTAATGAAACAATGTAAAGAGTATAAATACATGTAAAAAAAAAAAAAAGGCTGGTGTTAGTAACTATAAAGATGGCCTGATGATGAGAAAACGTGTACAATAAGAAAACGTTCAGTGAGGGGATTATGGTGTAAAGTGTAAACAACTATAGAGATCGCCTAGTGTGCTGAGTTAACATAGAAGTCGACATTTTACGCGAAGGCAACCTTCTAGCAATTGGCATCTGCCACCCCAGTCTTTGAAGGAATTCCTCAATCAACCTGATAAATTCAAATTCATAAATATATCGTCGGGCGTAAACAGTGGCAAAATCAACTAGCCGTAACTCAAATGGCATTTACCCCCTTTTCCCAAAAGAGGTCTCGAGTTCGAACCTCTCTCCTTATTATCTTTGAAAAAAAAAAAAAAAAAAAACCTCACATGCTGCAAATGGCCTTCTGGGATGCAGCCAGCTCCCGGTCTGGAAAAGATTCTTCTAATCGAAAACTCAACCAGACATAGAGTTCAAGAACCTGCCATTTAGGCACCAATTATATATCAGTTGAAAAATGGATGCTTTTTTTTTTTTTTTTTTCGATACACTATTGAAAAATGGACGTAAAAATATTTTGCCAAACTAATGAAAGAAAATATTGCCCATTCCATAAAGCGCATGAGATTATTAAAATGGTGGAAATTATGCATGACCATGATGACCCTTCATGTGAACCCAAAGATTTAAAGGTTATTCTTCAAAAATTAAAAACAGAAAACCCTCACCTTGTGGATTGATTCAAGCTCTTTAAGAGCACTCGGTGTCTTGGGCACAGTAAGTGTCCCTGGTGTAAATATTTCTCGAAGCCGAACAAGGCCTCTCTTTGCGTAGTTCTCTGCAAACTGGTTCATCAAAACTTGTGTCATATTTGTGACCACTCAAAGTAAAATTCAGCATACTTCATGAAAAAAAATTATGTTGATACCTGCGTCAGGCCTTGAGCTAAGATCTCATCATCCATGTCAGCTGGACTGAAAATTAGATGTATCAGTTAAATGTTACTGAGAATTGGATTTGGTTAACAAGGGCACTTGTTAAGGAAGTTTTCATTGAAAATTGAAGTTTTTAATATTTTCAATACACTTTCAATGTAATGAATGCTTTAAGAACAACCCAAGTTACTATTCTTAACTACTTAAAGGCACTTGTGAGCTAATTCCTTGAAAATTTTAAGTAATACGAAGTTCGGACATCCTAATTTGTTCATTCCACTGGGGTTTTCAATTCACCTAACAATCCTATAAACTAGCCATTACATCCCAAAAAATCATTGAAAACATAATGTACCTGATACAGAAAAGGAATTTCTCATGCAATGGTAGGGGGAATTCATCAATAACAGCAGCCACTTTCTATTGCCACCATGTACCAACATAATAATTAAAGGAGAAGTCAATAAACAATATCGAAGAATGGAAATATTTGACAATTAACATTTCTACTGAATATCAAGGTAATACTTTTATGAAATGGCTCTACAGAAAGACATACCAATAATTGTTCACAATTAACAATGAAATAATTTTCGGATAATTTGGCATTGCCAAGAAAATGGTCCTGCAACACAAGAAATTTTAATCAGCATTTAGTTTTGGGAAAGTACAAGAAAAAACATTTACAAGCTAACAAATCTAGTGATCTTCAAGGTTGACAATTTGATGGATAGAATGCACAAATCATGCTGTTCTCTTAGCAAGTAATTACCAATTAAAAAAATTGATATTTGCATTGGGTAAACAATTTGACTGTTAGACCAATAGTTAAGACTTAAGAGAATGGAAGATAGGGTTGGAAGAATCAGGCAGATATACCCATACCAGTATTTGATAGAAACCATATTCAGGATGCAGCCGTGAATACATATACATTAGATCAAAAGTAGGAAGTAATCCAGCACACTGCATCAGATTAAGCATCATACATAAATCATCAAAATAAAAGGCTTGAAAAAAAAGAAATTTGAGTTCATATATGATATATTATTCATATCAACAAAGGCTAGAAATAAAGTAATTCGAGTTCATATAATGATCCATACTTAAAGGGAGCCTTCTTGTTCATTTTCTTTCTTTCTTTCTTTCTTCATCATCTATTTTTTGGCCCAGGAATGCATACATATAGGGTGACCAAACACCAAAGTCAAGTTACCTTTAACGTGGGTGATGGGGAGTTTAAAGATGAATGAAGCAAGGGTAGATCCCCTGCATCTATGCATGTTACTTCTCCTACAGGAAAATTTGACCCATATCTACCAGCTCTCCCTGCAATAAGCAATAATATGCATTCAAAATCCAGGAATAAAATAACATTGAAATATCCAAGTCTCCACATTTGAATAGAATATAAAAGTATAACCTCATCCACATCTCAATTAAAGTAATAAGTCATATAATTTGTAATAACATAACATAAGAAGGTACAATTCTCTCTTTCTTTTTTAATTTTTTTTAAGTGTCTATCTACTTTGTAGAATCTCATGTTACCTGCAATCTGTTTTATTTCAGATACAGTCAGGTCCCGAATTTCAAAACCATCAAACTTCTCCAAGGTTGAAAATATGATCCTAGATATGTTTAAATTAAGACCCATTCCGATGGCATCACTGGCTACTAGAACATCAAACTCGCTTGTTGCATCGTTGAACATGCTTGCCTGAAGTCCTAATTAAAATTTCAACTCAGAAAATCCTTAAGGGTTGGCATAAAAATAAAATCCAAAGAAATAGCAGTGGAGCACAACTTATTTTGGTTAGTATGAAATTAATCATCAATTGGTGATATACACGAAGTTTTTAAAAGAAGAAAAGAAAAAGCACAATTTTCTTTTGTATGGAAAAATTAAAACTCAAAATTCAAATATCAGATTTCCATGAAACAAGTGAGAGCCAACAGGGAAATCGAAAACTTAGGTAAGAGCCCGCACCTGCCTTGTTCGAGTTTCAGGTGGCAGTGAACCATATACTACTGAACAAAGATGCTTTCCCTGATTCTCAATTTTCTTCTGAATAATATAAACTCCAACTTTTACTAGTTAGTCCATTGTGTATAAAAGACAAATAAATGAAATATGCAAGTAAATTCATAAATAGGTTATTATGATATAAAACTGCAAGAGCTCACCTTTAATTTGTAAATGTCCCGGCGTGAAAAGGTTACAATGCAATCACCATTTCTTACATTAGAATAGGATCCAAGAGGGACCTTCAATGGCACTAAGGGTGACAGCCTCTCATAAAAGTGAACCTGCAGCAGGCATGAAGAAGAAAATTATATCAATTAATACTTACCACAATGGAAAATCCACAGGAATGAAAATAACGACAACTAATGGCTTGGTCCTCCTTGCTTACTGCCACTGCCACCACCACCAAAGTAAAAATTAAAAAAACAAAACGTTTGCTTAGGTGATGTTTTTCTGATACCTCAACATCATCACCAGTAACTTTCAATATCTCTTGAATAAGGGGAACAGAAGCTGGATCACCACAGAGATGAAGTTCATCAGCAGCTATTCCTAATAAAGCACGTGTAAATGAATGACCTCTGGTATTACATCCTAACATCTGGTTTCAGAAATATAGATGAAGATTAGTAGTGGAAATAAGTCACAACAACTAGTATACTAATGAAAAACCCATAAGGTAGTATTTCCATTAAAAATACAAGATTAGGAATAGTGTGTAAAAATCCCGCAGGGTTACCTATGCCTCCACACATTTACACACTTCAATGAAATAGATATTCTTTTAACTACAGATTGATAATAGTATTAAAACTGAAAAACTTACATGACACAATCAACCTAGCCTCCTATGAAACTAAATGTTCCTACGGCACAGACACAATTTTGAATAAAGGAATCACAATGAAAAATTGACTTGCCTGGATTTCATCAACAACAGCACACTGATAATCCGCTGATACGTCAGCCATTTCAACTGTAACAGACTTATGTTTGGCACCATCAACCTCCTCCCTCTCCTGACCTGTAATAAGGTCACAAGGAACATTTGCCTTGTTCAGCCGTTTCGCTACCTCCCATGCCAACAATCTTAAAGGACCACAATACAAGCCTGCAGAGCACAAAAATACTTAACCCATTTACAAAGCTCCGATCCTCCCTTCTTATTGGCTATATCTACATTGTGTAAAAATGGACACACCTGAGTCACTTGATTGGAGTTGCTTCAAAGCCTGGTGTGTTTTACCACTATTTGTGGGACCAACATGCAGGACAACCCTGCGATGTTTCCTTCGGGCCTGTGGATACCAGGTATGAGGGCAGCTAAAACAACCAAAGATCAATCATGAATCTTCAGAATCATAAAATGATAAAATCAAGATTAATGGCAGAGCAGCTTTGAACCTAATTTCAGTGCGTGATGGGAGTTTCAAAGCTGGAAACAATATAATTGGAAAAATAACAAATGGCAATTAAGAATTTCAGTAATGAATATAAAGGAGCATTATCGCAAACAGCTTTGGTGCAAATGTCCGAAATTAAGAGCAGAGTGAATAGGGAGAAACAACGCAAGGAAATGTAAGCTTACGTCAAGTCAGTGAAATCGTTTCTGATGGCACCATTGCTAGAGGTGGTGTATGGATGCACCTTGGTGGCAGCAGCAGTACCTAAGCAATCAAATTTGAATAGGAAGCAGGCACGAAGAGGATCCTTACTACCTGGATAAGGAGCATGGGGAATGAATAGTGGGAAGCAAATAATAGATGGAAGAAAGAGAGTAAGGAGAGCGAACCTAATAGAGAGCGAGAGAATATTTTGCGGCGGAGGAAGAAGGAAGCCATTAAATATTGAAAGAGAAGAAAGTGAGTTGAAGAAGAAGAAAGTCAAAAGAGGAAGAAATGGAAGAAGGGAATAAACATTTAAGATTAAGATTAGGAGGACGCAATTGGCGTCTGGATGGAAGATCGAAAGAAAAGGGTGGTTTGGGAACACACCACAGAAGCAGCGAACCTCGCTCTCCGCCTCCCTCTCTCTCTCTCACCGCCAAAAAAGTATTTTAGTTAGGGGCACACGGCACAGGGCAATGGGGCAGGTCCCGTAGCAAAACAGAAACGGTAACACTACATCATGTTCTGCGAATATGCTTTTCCTTATTTCTTAGGATACCTAGCTGGATATAAAATTTGTTAAAATATATCATAGACACCAAAAGTAATGTTTAGATTATCATTTATCCAGATGCATTGGTAAATTTATGTTTGTTAATTTTGGTATGGTAAAGTGATGTTTTGATTTGTAAAATTTTAAATTGGTATGTGATATTTTATTTTATTTTATCTAATTGTTTCACCTATTTTAAATAAGAGTGTATGTAGTTAAAAAAAAATGTATGCTTAGTATATATAATTAATATAGGTATATTATTGCATATCTCCATATATTTTTTTTCTTTTATTTTAATTTTTAGGTTAAGGTACAATGTTTTTATACTAGCATATATTATATTCATATGTTATACGAATTTTTTTGTGCTAATATCTATATATATATATATATATATATATATATATATATATATATA
>JASCZI010030838.1:19955-33076 GCA_036250425.1 Stylosanthes scabra
TGAATAACAAAAATTTAAAATTGTGATAAAAATATCAATGAAAGATTTAAATGATAAAAATACACATAAAAAATTTAAAATTTTAACAAAATATCTAAATATTATATAATTAATTAAACATTAACATTCATCAAAACTATTTTAAATGTTTTTATTACAATTTTTAATATTTTATGAATGTTTTTATTATTTAAATTTTTTATGAATATTTTTGTCGCTCCCGAAATCTTTGATGCTTATTTCATAAATAAAAGAACGTGAATATAGAATTTCTAAGAGGATACATTGAACAACCTATCAAGCCACTTTTTATTATTACAGACGGTGGAGCAACGTGAGAATTTCCCCACTAATCTAACGAGATGAAAATATTTTTGCGTCCCTTAGCCTGTAACTAGAGTTAGAATTGACAACAAAATGATAGAACCATCTACATCAAGTAGTTACCAATTAGTCAGAGAAGACATGAGGTACGTATCTATATATGACATGACACAGAACATAGAAGCTATTCACTTTTGTGGTGGCTTGAGGAGTTTGACTTGGGGTAAGGGACCAATTAGACGCTTTAGTGGCCAAATACATTTCTATTTCTAACCGTGCGTCGTTAATTGGATTCTAGCGCTTTTAGTCGAGGACGGTTCTGTAGTGTGGCTCATCACAAGAATTAACTTTCTCTTTTTTTAACCCATCCTTTCCTCTATGTTACTATGTTACGTACCATGACATGGATGAAGTTGGTAGGCAAAGTTGACCTGCACGCTCTGCAAACGCAATTGCACACATCACCGCCCTCTCTATGATATCTCTCTCTCACTTTTACTTTTCCTTTTCCTTTTCCTCTCGACCTTCTATAAATAACCCAACATTGAATGCCTTATATCCTTACGATTTCCCTTTACTCATTTCTTCATATTCTACTATTCTTTAGCATCTAGAATGGCAGCTCTTGATTCCTCCTCTAATAATCCTCTGCTGACTCCATACAAGATGGGCAACTTCAATTTATCACACAGGGTTGTGTTGGCGCCACTCACCAGACAAAGGTCCTTCAAAAATGTTCCACAGAACCACGCTAATTTGTATTACTCCCAAAGAACCTCCAAGGGCGGCCTTCTCATTGCCGAGGCCACCGGCGTCTCTGACACCGCTCAAGGGTACGCATCTTTCAACAAACCTCTTTTTTCCTTGTTTTGTATATTTGTATCTCATCTGATACTACTTTGCAGCTATCCTGACACACCCGGTATATGGACCAAGGAGCAAGTAGAAGCATGGAAACCCATTGTAGATGCTGTTCATGCCAAGGGCGGCATCTTCTTCTGTCAGATTTGGCATGTTGGAAGAGTTTCTGATACAAGTGCACTACTCTCTCCTCTCTACTTTTACATTCTTCTCATCTTATTCTATTTTTGGGAAGCTTCACTGTGAACTAGTACTTACTGTTTTATCAATTAAATTAACTATAGTGCGATATGCTTTGAACAGATTATCAGCCGAATGGGCAAGCTCCAATATCTTCCACTGACAAACCACTCACACCTCAAATCCAAAGCAATGGCATTGACTTAGGACAGTTAACACCACCTAGGAGGATCAAAACTGAAGAAATTCCTCTTATTGTCAACGACTTCAGACTTGCTGCAAGAAATGCTATAGAAGCTGGCGAGTGACTCACCTCATAATCCAATTCACTTTCATAAACTAGCTACCCTGCTTCTAATACTCTTGGGGATGCAAATTGTAGGTTTTGATGGGGTTGAGATCCATGGAGCTCATGGCTACTTACTGGAACAATTTCTTAAAGACCAAGTGAATGACCGGACAGATAAATATGGTGGATCCCTTGAGAACCGTTGTCGGTTTCCTTTGGAAGTTGTTGAGGCAGTTGTGAATGAGATTGGAGCTGAAAGAGTTGGAATTAGGCTATCACCCTATGCAGAGTATGCAGAGGCTGGAGACTCCAACCCTGAAGCATTGGGTCTTTACATGGTTAATGCACTCAACAAATATGGTATTCTCTACTGTCACGTGGTTGAACCCAGAATGATAACTATTGGAGAGAATGTGAAATCCCCTCACAGTTTGGTGCCAATGAGAAAGGCTTTCAATGGCACTTTCATTGTTGCTGGAGGGTATGACAGAGAGGATGGGATCAAAGCCATAGCTAAGGACAGGGCAGATCTTGTTGCTTATGGTCGTTGGTTCTTGGCTAATCCAGATTTGCCAAAGAGATTTGCACTTAATGCCCCTCTTAACAAGTACAATCGCCAAACATTCTACACTCCTGATCCAGTTGTTGGTTACACTGATTATCCATTTCTTGAATGAAAGAAACCAGTTAGGCTTGTCTTTCCATGATTTCGCATATTTTTATCACAGCTTAGAATCTTGTTCATTTTGTGCAAGGTTCATGATTGTTTAAATGTTATACGTACTCTATTACTTGGCTTGTAGCTGTAATAAACTAATAATATCAGTACCACACAGTTCATGGTTTCTGCTTCCTCTGTCAATCGACGTACAATTAACAATTATTACTACTATTATTAATCATATTTTTTTGTATCATTTTATCTTAATCTTATTTTAATCTTAATTTTAATCTTATCTTAATAGTATACAATTAAGAAACTCAATGACTGACGTGGCAACTAGATAATGAATTTATCAAGTTAAATGCTTAGGTGTCGTCATTAAAAAATTTGTATTTTCAATTACTTTTAATAATAATATTTAACTGTATTTAAAATTTGATTGTTATATTTATCCTTATCTTTAACTTTCTATATGAAATTATAAAAAGTTGGCAATCAGATTTTTTTTAATTGCTAAAACATAATAATAATAATAATAATAATAATAATAATAATAATAATATTTATAACGAGCAAATTTGTGTATTTGCAGATAGAGATAGAAGAAGAGAGAAAGAGAGATATATATAGAGAGAGAAATAAAAAGTGAGAGG
The DNA here is from genome assembly GCA_036250425.1 of Stylosanthes scabra. Classification (NCBI taxonomy): domain Eukaryota; kingdom Viridiplantae; phylum Streptophyta; class Magnoliopsida; order Fabales; family Fabaceae; genus Stylosanthes; species Stylosanthes scabra. The sequence continues at coordinate 22,927 of JASCZI010030838.1, forward strand.
GAGGGCAAAAGGGAGGAGGGAAAGAAAAGGGGTTGGAGATAGAAGGAAGAAGAAAAAGAGATATGAAGGGAGAGAGATACGAAGAAAGAGGGAAAAAGAGGAGAGAGAAAGGGAAGAGAGAAAGAGAGAGAGCTAGGGACGGAGCAAGATAGATAGATAGGCAAAGGAAGAGGGATGGCAGAGAGAAAACGAGAGAGGAAGAGAGTGGGAGAGATATAGAAAAAGAGAGATAGAAAAGAAGAGAGATAAAGAGGGATATGGAGTATGGAAGAAAGAAACAAGAATGGAAATAGAGGGAGAAGGGGAGAAAGAGATAGAGATAGGGATAGAGAGAGATAGGAAGGAGATAGATGGAAGGAGAGAGATAGAAAGGGAGAGGGAGAAAGATTGGGAGAAAAAGGGAGAAGGAAAAATAAGAAGAGAGAAACAGGGCAAGAAGAAGAGATAGATAGGGAAAGAGGAAGAGAAACAGTGGGCGAAAAGAGGAAAAAACATATACCAAAAGAGAGAGGGAGAGAAAAGTATAAGCGCTGGCGAGAGAGAAAGAAATAGAGGGAGAGAGATACATTGATGGAGAAAGAGGGAAAGAAAAGAAAATAATGGGATGGTGAGAGAGGACAAAAAAAAAAGAAGAAAAAGATAAATAATGTAGGGATAATGAGATATGGGAAAGGAGAGGAAGAGAAGCGAGGGAGGTAGCGAAAGAGATTGGGAAAAAAAGCAAAGAAGAAGAAACGAGGAAGAAAGAGACAAAGCAAGAAAAGTAGATAAAAAAAAGAGTGAGTGAGACATTGAGAGTGGAAGGGAGAGAAAGAGAGGGAGAAGACGCAAGGGAAAAGGAGAGATACAAAGAGAGAAAGGGGGAGAGAAAGAGAGGGAGCGAGTGAGGGAGAGGAAGAAAAAGTGAGGTAGAAAGAAAGAGAGATATGGAGAAAGAGGAAGAGAGAATGGGCAAGAGTGAAGGGAAAGAAAGAGAGAAAGAAAATAATAGAGAAAGTGAGAATGAGGGAGAGAGAAGGGGATAGAGGAAGAGAGAATGAGAGAGAAAGAAAGATAGAGAAGGAGAGGAGGGAGAGCGTAAGAAGTCTTCAATAGTCACATGTCTATTTAGCTTTGTCAATTTTGACAAACTGAATGTATTTGGATTTGATTACAGTTACTTAGTTGGTAAGTTCATTTTTTTTGCACTAAACAAATCTGTTTTAATCCGGCCGAACCAGTTGATTGAATCCAATTTTCAGGCTAATAATATATTTAGAATTTGTTTGGATGCCATTATTTGGTTAAAAAAATATCTTTTTTCGATAAAAAAAGATCTTTTTATGTTTTTTTATTTATTTGGGTAATTTCTAATAGTAAAAGTAAAAACACTAGTAAAATAAAAAAATATCTTTTTTCAGAAGATGTTTTTTACATTTTTTTTAATAAATCTTTTTTCTCAAAAAAAATGTTTTAACGTAATAAATAAACAAAAAATTTTTTTTATATTATTGTACCCAAATACAATTGACAAATAAAAAAATATTATTACATGAGATATCCAAACACAAAATTACTTTTACTTTTACATAAAATGTTTAAAAAAAAAATAACTCTAAAAAAGATCTTTTACGAGAAGGTCGCCGAAACAAACCTTTAATATATTGATTACATAATCTCAAGTGAAAATATCGTACTAAACTCGATAATTTATTTCTTATAAATTATTATATACAATTTACGATATTAAATTACAATATAGAACTCGTGCATCGCACGAGTTTAATTTAGTACATAAAAGAAGGGGTTACAATTATCTTTATTAAACATATTGTATTATTGTATATAGTAATTTATTTATAAAATTATCCATAATTTACTTATCTTAATATTTCACTTTAAAAAAATGTGCATTTTGGTTTATTTTATCCAAGGCATTATTTTATCAAAGAGAAAATTTTGGGAGCAAACATATTTGAAGCTAATGCACTTGATGATACCTCATATATTGTAGGTGATTATTTTTATTTTGTTTGGAGGATAAATTTTTTTAATTTTGAATGATAAATTTTTTAAATTTTAGATGATAATTTAATTATTGACTCCCTATCCCAATAGAGATCCTCTGCTATTATAACTTTTTATTTAAATACCATTTTTACATGTGAGAGAGAAAATAAGTTAATCTATTGATATTAAACAAAAAATTTAAATGATAACGTTAGTTTTTGTACTAAATAATTAACAAGTCTAACAATCAATAATTATTATTAAGTATATGAGCAATTCTATAATGTTATATATATACACCAATTTGAAATATTTATGCCATTAAGTGGTATATAATCTAATCAATTAATTTTATATATTTTAAGAATTCATTTTTTATACAATATTTACTTAATTTTATATATTTTTTATACAAAAATTATTTCTACCAATAAGGATAGGTTTGATAAGGCTTTTTCTTTTTTTTATCAAAAGCTTTTGTTCCTGAATTTTATAATCAAACACTATCAAACCAAACCGAAGTCTAAAGCTAAATACACGGGTTAAAGTTAACATAATTAAGCAATCCTCATTTAATATTGAAAAATATTTAAATAATCAACATTTTACCCATTGTCGAAGCAATGTAACTTACTAATTTCTTTTGGCGTCTGGAAACAACACTAATTAAAGTATTGAAAATTATTAAATAATCAACACTTTACTATAATAATTAACTTTATATTTGAGAAAAGCTCCAAAATCAATCATTTTAATTTATATATGTCAACATTTTCTAACAATACATTTTTAACAAACAATTGTAAATAATGTTGACTTACTACTTACTCAAAATAATAAATTATCTTAGCATGTAGCGTTGCTGTTTTCTTAAGCAGTAGTATGCATCACAATTCACAACCAATTATTTAACAAAATTATATAAATTATTTTATTTATAAGATTATCTATAATTTACTTATTTTATTATTACACTTGAAAAAACGTGTGTATTTTCGCATAAATAGCGAAACATTGGAGAATTAAAATATTAATTTAGATATTCTTAATTACCAATTTCACTATTTTATCAAAATAACTCAACAGAAATGTTTAACCACTGTATTTTTTATTTGATTACAAATTTTCATATGTTTGATCAAATAATTTAATCTATCTTGACATCAAACAAAAAGATTTAAAAGATAAGTAATATTTTTTTACACTAAATACTTAGTAAGTATAACAATTTAATCATTCTTATTAAATATAGGAACAATTTTATAATTTACTATATAAATGAAAACAATTCAATATATACACCAACTTAATATATTTATGCCACTTATTTTATATGTTTTAAAATTTTTTATATACTCTTACCATTTGTCTTAACTCTACTTCCTATTCTACTGTTATTTAGCATCTACAATGGCAGATTTGGATTCCTCCGCCATTAACCCTCTGCTGACTCCATACAAGATGGGAAACATAAATTTATCACACAGGATTGTGTTGGCGCCACTCACCAGACAAAGGTCCTTAAACAATGTTCCACAGAACCATGCTATTTTGTACTACTCCCAAAGAACTTCCAAGGGAGGCCTTCTCATTGCTGAGGCCACCGGCGTCTCTGACACTGCTCACGGGTATCCTAACAGACCCGGTATATGGAGCAAGGAGCAAGTGGAAGCATGGAAACCCATCGTGGATGCTGTTCATGCCAAGGGTGGCATCTTCTTCTGTCAGATTTGGCATGTCGGAAGATTTTCTGATTCAAGTACACTACTCTCTACCCTCTCCCAATAATCCACTCTTTACATTCTTCTCATCTTATTCCATTTTTGCATATAACTGAAATTTAAATATTTTGGGAAGCTTCACTGTAAACTAGCAAGTCTAACTATACCGTGATATGCGTTAAACAGTTTATCAGCCGAATGGGCAAGCTCCAATATCCTCCACTGACAAGCAACTCATATTGCAAATTCGAACCAATAATGGCATTGATGTAATAGATTTCACAGCACCTAGGAGGCTAAAAACTGAAGAAATTCCTAATATTGTTAATGACTTCAGACTTGCTGCAAGAAATGCTATAGAAGCTGGTGAGTGAATTCACTTTCATAAATTAACCTGCTTCTTGTGTTTAAAATCATTCACATACTTTTGGGGATGCTAATTGCAGGTTTTGATGGGGTTGAGATCCATGGAGCTAATGGCTACTTACTAGAACAATTTATGAAAGACGAAGTGAATGACAGAACAGATAAATATGGTGGATCCCTTGAGAACCGTTGTCGATTTCCTTTGGAAGTTGTTGAGGCAGTTGTGAATGAGATTGGAGCTGAAAGAGTTGGAATTAGGCTATCACCTTATACAGATTATGCAGATTGTGGAGAGTCCAACCCTGAAGCATTGGGGCTTTACATGGTTAATGCACTCAACAAATATGGTATTCTGTATTGTCACATGGTTGAACCGAGAATGATAACTCCTGGAGAGAAGGTGGAATGCCCACACAGTTTGGTGGCAATGAGAAAGGCCTTCAATGGCACATTCATTGTTGCTGGAGGGTATGACAGAGAGGATGGGATGAAAGCCATAGCTGAAGACGATCTTGTTGCTTATGGTCGTTGGTTCTTCGCTAATCCAGATTTGCTAAAGAGATTTGCACTTAATGCCCCTCTTAACAAGTACAATCGCCAAATATTCTATACTCCTGATCCAGTTGTTGGTTACACTGATTATCCATTTTTGGATTGAACGAAACCAGTTAGGCTTGTCTTTCCATGCTTTCACATATTTTTATTATCAAACCTTAGAATCTTGTTCATTTTGTGCAGGGTTCATGATAGTTTAAATGTTATATGTACTCTATTATTACTTGGCTTGTAATAATATCAGTATATCACAGTTTATGGTTTCTACTTCCTCTTCCAATCGACGTACAATTAACAAGTATTACTACTATTATTAATCATACTTCTTTGTATCGTTAGCATATAAAAGAAGTAACAATTATTTACAAATTAATAATATTAGATGGATCACATTTGTAAATTTGAATTTTATCCTATCCAAAGAGAAACGCTCAATAAATTATTCTAGTTAGGTGTAGGTCCCGTAGCAAAACAGAAAAGTGCGATTCAATTCAAGCTGAGGAATATGCTTTTCCTTAATTTTTAGGGTACCTAGCTAGATATTTCTAAAAAAAAAATGTCACATCACATTATTGCGTGTAGAAGTAGGCTCTAGATTATCATTTATCCAGTTCTGCAATTATATTATCGATATAAATACCCATGCACTTAGAGTATTGGTTTTACGCTTTTAGCATGGAGTTTTTCTAGAAGAAAACAAAAAAGGAGGAACTGTCGTGTTAGAGAATGTGAAAGAAGGAGCAGAGAGAATTTGGGAGAATGAATTTTATTCATACTCACTTTCAGAATTAATGAATCTAATCTCACTGTCACAAATGTAGAAATGTGAAGGAAAAGCTTGGAAAAGAGAATAGGAGAAGAAAGAAGTCTGTTATCTTACTTCATAAAAGAACTTAAGTTACAAAAAAACAGAAAAAATGAAAAATATAAAGCTTCTAACTTCTACATCCTGTTAAACTAACTATATATAAACAATTAAGTATTAACTAATTAACCAACTGAATGTAAATAACTAACTGAATACTACCAATCATATCTGACTGACTAACTGCTATTCCCGCCAATATTCCCCCTCAAGCTGGAGCATGGATGTCAATCATGCCAAGCTTGGATGAAAGATCAAAGAATAAAGGTGGTGCTAAAGACTTGGTACATATATCAGCTAGTTGAGATCGAGATGGTACAAGAATGAAATGAACACTGTCGTCTTTCACATTCTCCCTAACCTTGTGACAATCGACCTCAATATATTTTGTGCGCTCGTGGAAGGTGGGATTCTCAGCAATTTGTATTGCTGACTTATTGTCACAATACAGAATTGCAGGCTTAGTATGCTGAACACGAAGATCTTCTAGAAGGTAATTGATAGCTAGAACTTCACAGGTTGTTGCAGCCATAGCACGGTATTCCGTCTCTGTGGAGCTGCGCGAAACGGTATCCTGCTTCTTCGATTTCCAAGAAATGAGAGAATTCCCTAGGTAAATGCAAAAACCTGTCACGGAACGAAGTGTGTCTGGGCATCCAGCCCAATCTGAATCACTGAAAGCCCTTAGGCGAAGCTCAGAAGTTGGAGAGAAAAGAACACCCCGTCCTGGTGACTGCTTTAAGTAGCGCAGAATCCTTAAAGCTGCATCATAGTGTGATTGCATTGGAGCTGACAAAAACTGACCGAGGGCAGTAACAGCATAGGCAATGTCCGGTCTAGTGTTTGTGAGATACAACAATCTTCCAACCAATCTTCTATATGCAGAGATATCAGAAAATGGCTTTCCATCATCTTTCTGAAGTTTGGTGGAATTGCACATTGGAGTGGAAGCTGGTTTGCAAGCTAATAAGCCTGCATCTTCAAGCAATTCCAGACAATACTTTCTCTGGCATATGGTAATTCCCTTAGAGCTTCTTGCCACCTCAAAGCCGAGGAAGAACTTTAAGGCACCAAGGTCTTTAATCTTGAAGAGGTCATCTAGTTGCTGCTTCACCCAAGCTATTTTTGATCTATCATTGCTAGTGAGAACCATATCATCCACATAGACCAGAAAGATAGTGAATAAGTTGTTGGACTTGAACTTGGTAAACAAGGATGTGTCATGGACAAATTGAGTATATCCCATACTGATGAGGGTACTGGCTAGCTTGTCATTCCACTGTCTACTGGCTTGTCTTAGTCCATACAAGGACTTATTCAATTTGCAGACTTGACCTGGTTTGGGAGGTGTGATTCCTTGAGGAGATGTCATGTAGACATTTTCATGAAGGTCTCCATGAAGAAATGCATTGTTGACATCTAGTTGTTCAAGCAACCAATGTTGAGTAGCTGCTAAAGCCAGAACCAACCGAACTGTCCCTATTCTCACAACAGGTGAAAAGGTTTGTTTGAAGTCAATTCCCTCAGTTTGTGTGAATCCTTTTGCTACCAATCGTGTCTTGTATTTGTCCAATGTCCCATCAGCCTTAAGCTTTGTTTTATAGACCCATTTATATCCAATTGGCCTTACACCAAGTGGAAGATCAACAAACTCCCATGTCCTAGTGTTAGTAAGTGCAAATATCTCGACATTCATGACTTTGACCCAATGCTCAGATGTGCATGCTTCCTTGTATGACTTAGGTTCAGACAAGATAGTTAAGTTGAGGACATAACGCCTATGGTTGACACCTAACCTAGAATATGAGATGTGTTTTGACAAAGGATACAAAGATGAAGCAGAATTGGATGATGGGATAGATGATGTTGCAATGGCAGCTATGTTGCAGTGAAAATTCTTTAGGTAACTTGGTGGTTTCCTATCCCTAGTTGATTTTTTTGTTGGCACATTGTCAAGTAGATTATTGTCATCCTGTTATATACTATTATTTTGAGTTTCATATGTTTGAGAATGTGTTTGTGTTAAATCTGTATGTCTATGTGTATGTGTATGTGTATTATGTGTGAAATTAGATGTTGGAATATCTACAAGAGGTAGAGCATTATCTGTAATCATTGGAACAGGCTCATTATCAGAAGGAGAGTGAAAAGGAAATACACTCTCATTGAAAAAAACATTTCTGGACAATCCAATTAAACCAGTAGTTTGATCATAATATTGATAGTCTTTAACTCCTGACTTATGACCCAAGTAGATAGCTGCTTTAGCTCTTGGATCAAATTTTTTTCTATGTGTACTTAGTGTTGAAACAAAATAAAGACAGCCAAAAGTTTTTACAAAACTAAATCAGGATCTTTTGAAACCAATTTTGAAAAAGGTGTCTGTCCATTGAAAGCTTTTGAGGGCATTCTGTTTATAAGGAATACAGCATGGGCAATTGCATAAATCCATAATGAAAGATACAAAGCTTCTAACTTCTACATACTGTTAAACTAACTATATATAAATAATTAAGTATCAACTAACTAACCAACTGAATGTAACTAACTAACTAACTGAATACTACCAACCATATCTAACTGACTAACTGCTATTCCCGCCAATAACAGAAGTGCTAGCTAGTTATACAGCTACTGTTCAACCAGGGGCGAAGCTTCTTTATTAATTAGGGGGTAGTGCCCCCAAATTATTAACTTTAGTTTTTAAAAAAAAAATTTACAAAGCTGGCCCCCCCAAATTATTTTACATGCCCCATACCCACTATAATATATTACAGCCCATAACTTTACATTGGTCCAATCTTAATAAAAATTAAAAAATAGAAATAGAACAATGAATAACAAAAGTACAAAACCCTATCTCTCTATCACCAAAAAAATAAAAATCAACAAATCCTATTATCTCTCATTCTCTCTCATCTATTCTGCCTGTTCCTCTTCTCTTTCTCAGGTGAATAAAAAACAATGGCATATGTTTTATTCTTTTTAATCTTCTTTGTCTTTTATTGATTGGTGACATTTGTATTTTATTATTTAACTTTTGTTCTATTTTTTTTGTAGATTAAAATATTATTCTACTTCAAGACTTCAACAAGTGTTTTTTTTTTTTCATCTCATGAAGCAAAAAAAATTAAGTCACTAGAAATTCAAGTATTTGACTATTCAAGAATCAAATATAGGTAAGTAATTGAATAAATAAAACAAGTCTTATTTCTTTTTTCTTAATTTAAATAAATTTATTTGTGATTTTGTGTATTGTAACTATGCAATAATAAAAAAATAGAATAATATGACTCTTAATTAGTTAATTTTTTATTTTGCGTATAGTATAGTAGTATACCATATATATGTAATAGGTATTTTCTATATATTTTTTTATGTTTGTTAATTAATTGTTATAGTAGACTAAATTTTTTTTTTTTGATAACAGCTTGTAAGTGGTCAGTGGTAATTTTTGTATATTTTAGTTTCACTTTATTTAGGATACGCTTTTTTATTTATTAATAGAGGTTATTTTGTCTTTTTGCAGGAAAAAATTATTATACACGCATATTTTATTTATATATATGTCAACATTCAACAAGATAGAAGTTAGTAATATATTTTTTTGTTTAATTGAATATTAAATATATATTTATATATATATATATACATATCTGGACATTAATTTTTGATTGAAATTATATATTAACTTTTAATATTTTAACTTAAATTTTTTTTTAGTAATTACTTAACTCAACCCTAAAATTTTAGTCTAGCTTCGTCTTGTGTTCAAATATTAAAAGAGAGATATAAAAAGGCTACGACTAACTCCTCTCTTTTTGTGCTAACTATCACAATTAACTTAACAATAAACTAACTTCAACTAATTAGTGAAACTACCAGAACCAGCAGCAAGCTAATTACACTATCCTTCAACGGAGGGTTGTTTAAGAATTTTGTTAATCAACACAAGATTATGATTTATGATAACGGGCTGGATTTTTGGATTTTTTTCTTTGAATCTGAGCTCGTTATTGAGACTCGAGACCACACAAAAAATTGACTGTGAAGAAAACTAACTAATAATACCTCTTTATGTTCTAAAATAAATAAAAAACAATGAAATGGATAATTATTTTAAATAAGATTATAAGGATGTATGCGTAATGTTAAAATAAATTAAATAACACGGATATTTATATATATAATTTTTTAACGTGCAGATAAAATTTTTTAACGTGAGTGCTGGCCATTTTATATAGCCTATAACACGATACATTGAACAAAGCCACTTTGTATGAATATAATTTTAAGGGAAAATGACAAAACCGCCCCCGACGAATTTAAAATCCGACAAAGGTGCCCCCAACCTTTGGGAAATACCAGAAAGTCCCCCACCGTGCTGAAAAGTGGACACGTTGCTCCTTCCGTTGAACCGGCCCATGAAGACGTAACGGATTGGTCCTACGTGTCAATAAACGGGGCTTGTGTGGCAAAACGGGATGACAGGGTGGTCCAAGGTTGGAAACGACGAAGCCGAACGACGTCGTTGTGATGTGCGAAGGCGTTTTTTCCCCAATTCCTTAAGAACCCTTGTTTGAGTTGAGTATTTACACTATGCCCTAACAGAGTGAACACGGATGATGATGACCGTTCCCCGCCAAAGCTAGTA
>JASCZI010030839.1:0-19292 GCA_036250425.1 Stylosanthes scabra
ATATATATATATATATATATATATATATATATATGTTAATGGAGAATATTTAAAGTTTAAAATACATTCTAAACATTAATTTGATGATGATTGTTGTATTTGAATAAATAAAGTGTCAGCATCACGGTGACAGCAAGGGCAAAACATGTTAGTTAGTTCCAAATATATATAACTAGTTACGTACGACCATTTAATTTGTATTCAACGAGCATATTATGAAGAATTGAATTTGGCGGGTTGCTTATAATTATTAGTGCATTGGCAGCTGGTTAATTACTGTCTTGTGCTTTTCAAACAATCAAACCACTACCCATGCACGTGGGTAGAGTTCGCAACTAATAATAATAATAATAATAATAATAATAATAATAATAATAATAATAATATGTCACACTATGCATTTCGATCGAACGTCTGACTGTGTGCGGAAATGATTCATCGTTTAGTTGTATAAGCAGAAAGTTAATAGGTGAAAATAGTTAAATACCAATTTAGCTACATATATAATTTATAACTATTATGTTTGTATAAAGATAATTGTACGTGGTTTTTTTTTAATATAAACTAATATTTAATGCTCAAATATATTTTTCAAAGATAATTTAATCTTTAAGTTAGTCAAAAAAATTTATTAAACATAATTAACTTTTAAAAAATAAAAAGACTAAGGAATCAATATATTATGACTAATAGGGAGCCATAATAGTTTCGGATGATAACTTATATAAATTTTGAATAATAACTTAATTTTTGATATATGAGTTACTGATGATAATTCATATAAAGTTTGGATGATAACTTAATTATTCGTTCCCTAATGATTTTCTAATGTTTGTTCCGTAGCATTATTCTTTTTTTTTTTTTTTTAAGAATGTTAAGTGTTCTTAATATAATAAAGAACGGTAGTTGCAAATTTTAATTGATTCCGAAAGTGACTAGACTAAGCAGTTTACGGAGAAAATATGGATTATGGTCTATTTAGAAAGATATGATCACCGTGTCAAAAAAAAAAAAAGATATGATCACATGCATTATTTGTCTTCATTTTAATTAAGAGGTGATGAGGTGTGTATAATATACTAATAACTAATTAATTAAGCAACATAAGAAGAAACTCATTTTATAATTGAACTAATTTATTATAATAATTTTTTGACTAATTAACCCAATATTTAAAATAAAAATAAAGTATTGTGAGCGAGTCAATTTAAAAAATCTCTCCACACCCCCAATTTCCTCTTAACCTAATCTTGCTAGTAAAAAAAAATGTTCAATCAAATACGATATTTAGTTTTTTCACATTTTGCTCATGCTTTTTAAACCAATATTAGCAAACTTTCTATTTTTTAACTAAAAGTATTGACTCTCCTAACAATCCTTAGTCTATGCTAAAATTAAAAACAGCACAATCATCGTCAAGTAGATAGATGCACTTTATATATGACTAATGATACGGAGTTATAGATAAAAATTATCATATTTAAAATAATATTTATAAATTCATAAAAATAACATTTATAATTATATATTTATAATATCTAATAATATGCATTTAATTCAATAACAATTTATAAATAAAAATAAATATCGAAAAAAATTATAATTATCTTATGATTACCTAACTTTTTCCTTATATATTAAGAGTACGAGTTACTCAGATAGGACTGGTGACTAGGAGTGTTCAAATCCAAACCAATTCAAATTAAACTGCATATCCAATCTAATCAAAACCAAAATCGATTAAAATCGCACTAGTTTGGATTTGATTGGATTTTGAATTTGACAAACTGTATGGATTTGATCGGATTTTGGATCTACTTCTCAAAACCAATCCAAATCGCATAATGTGATATAATAGTACTACTTTATTATTAAATTTAAATTTTGCTTAGAATATCTTCAATGTTATATATTTTTATTTTATTATGTGCTATTATTATTTAGTGAATATTTTATAAATTTGAAATTTATTTATTTATTTATTTTAATCAATCTATAATTTTACTTCTATTATTATGTTATTGTTGATTTTTTAAGATATTATTAAGATTTATTATGTTATTGTTGATTATTTAATATTCTAATATTAAGACTTATTGTGTATTTTTTTATTAATTTTTTTAAATTTATAAAATTACAAATCCAATCCAATCAAAATCGCTTTAAATTGGATCGGATTGAATTATCTAAAGAAAATTATCCAATCCAAACCTCATCGCGAACATGTGATGACATCCAAACCTGACCCATACTACAAATGCAATTGAACTTGTTCCTTAACAGTCAACCATAGTAAATTCTCTCGATTTTTTCAATTTAATGGATATGCCAAGTGTAATTTTTAATTTTTTTAGTCTCACTTAATAAAAAGTGTGCAGCTAAAATTTATACTTTACAACAAATAATCTTTAAAAATTGAAAGAATTCACTATTCAATATATTGATAGTAAAATTTATGTGCTTAAATAAATTTTTAAGCTAAAAAATTTTAAATTTAATTATTTTTGTTAATACGTGAATACACGATTGATTATATAAGAAAAATAGTGTATAAAAATAAAATTTAGAAAAACTTGAAAACTCGCGGATCGGATATTATTAACGTAAATCCAACCTCTATCAGTTCTACGTGCAATAATAAACAGTGAATTTCATGTTAAAAAAAAGAGTCAATTGACTGAATAGTGTAACGGAAACATACAAGTACCTCTTAGCACTGACAACTGTATTTTTGTAGAAAAATCATGAAATAAATGGCAAGTTTTTCAACTTTCAAGCTCAAAGAGCTACGCAATATATATTGTCATCACGTTTATACTTGGGTAATAATTATCAACTGAAAAATAAAATAAAAAGATAAGTTCTAGACTGACCAGTGATGAGGTGTCTACCGAATTACCGATAAGGACGTTGGTATATCCAGACGCACAAAATAACGGCTTCTATAAATTTTGGAATTCGTTCTTGGCAAATTACTGATTAGGAGAGCAGATTTGACTGCTTCTTTAATAGATTAATATTATCTATACATCAAAATTAATCAAAATTAATTATTATGTATTTACATATAAATATATATAATTTGATTTATTTATAATATATATTTTATATTTTAATATATATATTTATATTAATAATTTATTTTAATACATACTTAATATGAATTTTTTAAATAATAATGCAAGGGATAATAATATAATACCTTCAAAAACTAAAAGTAAAAAATGTATTGAAGCGTATTTGTAGAAAATTACTTAAGTCAATATTAGACATTAATTATCATATATCTTATATATACTTTTTTTTCACTTGCTATTTCTTTTTTTTTTTATAATCAATTTTCACTGCTATTTCTTAATTAAAAAATAAAAAATTATCATTGTAAAAATATTATTAAATACATAAAGCGAGTTATCCATTATATACTGTAAATGAAGTGATTGACGGCACGCCAGGCTAGCATCTTGGCCCATCATTGGTGTGGGTCCACTCTGCCTTTCTGTTCTGTCCACCCCACATGCACTTCTTATTATAATAAATAATAAATATAAATAATAATTAAAAAGAAATTGTATTCACCATCTCATCAAACTAATTATTCAGCGTTTTTGACATTATATATATACATCTAGCTCAATTTGGTATATATTTATCAGTGGAGATTTCTTACTCTTTATAGTCTCAATTTTTTTTTTCTCTTCATGTGTATATATTTTACAGACATGCAAGGAAGAAATATAATACATGCTACGAAAATTTATTACCATATTTACATAGATGTATGCGGGTATATGAATATGATCAATGCTTACAGTAATAAAATAATAATAATAATAATAATGAATGAATGAATGAATAATATACACTAAATTGTCCCTGTCTCTGCTTCTTCTGCTGTTTTTCTTCTTCTCTTCTTCCTCCTCCTTCTTTTTCATCTCTCTCTGCGCTGAAAGCTTATTTGTTATTTGTTTGGTGCTTGGCCATTGTCTCTTCCTTTTGTCTCCTTTACTCTCCCTGGTGGCCACAAGCTTTGACCAACACAACATGCTAGTAAGTACGTTTCTATGCTTTCATTTTTTGTTTTGTATTGAGGATTGGTGTAGGATTATTCTTTGTTTCAAGATTGAATCTTTCTCTGGATTCTTTAGGCAGAATCAATGCATATTTTGTTCTTTTTGTTTCCTTGTATCGATATGAAACCTCTGCTATATTTGTGTTTGATTCTGTTTGGGTATATCCAATGGTTTATTTGGCTTCAATCCAAATCAATTTGATTCAATAATCTTGCAAACCTTATTTTTCACTGATTTTGCCATCAATTCCTTCATTATGCATTCTTGTCAGAAATTCTGCTATGTGCTGGTATCTGAAAGTGAAAACTATCTCAATTGAATTGTTTGCATCTAGGAGAAATCCAATGAAACTCTAATTCATATACTCTTTTAGGTGGCATTGGTGTTGCTTCTGGTATTGAGCAATGAAGTAACAGTTAATGGTTACGGGCAATGTGAATATAGTCCAGCACTAAATCCAAGGCCACACAGTGTCTCTATTTTAGAGTTTGGTGCTGTTGGGGATGGAAAGACACTGAACACCATTGCATTCCAGAATGCCATATTCTATCTCAAGTCATTCGCCGATAAGGGCGGCGCTCAGCTTTATGTGCCGCCGGGACAATGGCTGACGGGGAGCTTCAACCTCACCAGCCATCTTACCCTCTTTCTAGAAAGAGGTGCTGTCATTATTGGATCTCAGGTATTCCTTTTTCACCTTTTGTGCTTCTTTCATTTGTCTATTTTCACTTATCTCTTCCATATAGTAGGTACAATATTACACATGACATGTTCCTATGCTTCTTCTTTGTTTAGGATCCAATTCACTGGGAAGTTATTGATCCTCTACCTTCTTATGGCCGAGGAATCGAAGCTCCCGGCGGAAGATACCTTAGCTTGATAAATGGATACATGTTAGATGATGTGGTCATTACAGGTTATACACTGTTGCCTCTTCTTAATTCATTGGGTTATTTATGTTCTAACTTAAGCTTTCATATATTTTATGTACATAATCAGGCAACAATGGGACTATAGATGGTGTTGGATCCATTTGGTGGCGATCCTTTACTTCTCATTCCCTGAACTATAGCCGCCCTCATCTAATCGAACTAGTCGGATCTAACTCGGTGGTAGTTTCAAATATCACATTCCTGAATACCCCTGCATATACCATCCACCCAGTTTATTGCAGGTAACATTTTATGCACCTTCTAAAGCATTCTTGTTACTTGTTTTGAAACAAAAAATGTGTTATTCATCTGGTGTAATGTACTTTTATGCAGCAATGTACATATTCACAATATTTCAATATCTGCTCCTTCAGAATCCCCTTTCACTCTTGGCATAGTACCAGGTATGAAACTTGAGTAACCTTTGTCTCTAAAAGTCCAAACTTCTTAGACCAAACTTTGTTGGAGTCTTGATCAAATCTGTTGTATACTGTGTTGTTTTTTTTTTCTTTCAGATTCTTCTGATAATGTTTGTATAGAAGATTGTACAATTAGCATAGGGTTTGATGCAATTGCCCTCAAAAGTGGCTGGGATGAATATGGCATTGCCTATGACAGGCCCACAAAAAATGTTCACATCAGAAGAGTGCATATCCAATCTTCTTCCGGCTCTAGTCTCGCTTTCGGCAGCGACATGTCCGGCGGCATTTCGAATGTCCTAGTGGAGCATGTTCATCTCTACAACTCAGAAACCGGCATTGTGTTCAGAACCACAAGAGGAAGAGGTGGTTACATGAAGGATATAGTTATATCAGACATAGAAATGGAGAACATATACAGAGCCATTGCAGCCACAGGGCATTGTGGAACTCATCCTGATGACAAATTTGATCCTAATGCTCTCCCACACTTGGATCACATCATATTGAAGAACATGACTGGAACAAACATCACTATTGCTGGAACCTTTTCTGGACTAGAAGAATCTCCTTTCACTAACATATGCCTTTCAAATCTAAACTTCTCTCTCAATTCTCTTTCTCCCATTACATGGGAATGCTCAAATGTCTCTGGATTCTCAGAATCTGTTGTCCCAAAACCTTGTCCTGATCTTGAGATCCCTTCAGTTTCTCCCACAGCATGTTCCTTCATACTAAGTAATATAGGAGAGGCAACAAAAGCTTCATATGCTTCTGCTTGATATCCATGAAAACAAAAGAAAAAAAAAGATAGAAAAAAACAAAAAAAGGAAGTGCCATGACACATTCTTTCCAATAAGAGAGTTGGTGGGGTTATTCAGTTCTTTCTTATTCTTATTTATCTTCTCCTCCTATTTTTTATCCTTAGAATTGCAATCTTGCATGGTGCAACTAAGGGAATAAATCATCTCAATATTTTCTCTTCGGTTGAAGTTGTAAGTGTGATATCTTTATATACCTCTTAAATATGACAAAAGAAAAAAAAAAAGAATGGACAATGAAAAATCACACTTGACAACATCAATTGAGAAATAAATTTGAGAAGATCAATTTCCATGCAACCAAATACATTATTTGTACAGCTTAATTTCTTTTATTCATAGTGTAATGAAAATTTGGTAGTTTACATAATTTCATTTGATTGTTTTGTTATGTTATATTATATCATAATCTACTGTAGTCCATTGTGATTTCACTATAAAGGAAAGTTTAACTCATGAGCATCATATATTAAACAACTTGTACCTTGATCCGCATAATTTTTTTTCTCCCATAAAACACTAAAGATCAAATAAAATAAAATTGATTCTTGTCACATTATTTAACCTTTTTTCCCCTGGTAGTAGCTGTTTAGTCCTTATCATTTACCAGAAAACTAATTTTTTATGTAACGTCAAAAAGACATCCTTTTATTTTTAAAATATATTAGAATAAACTCCTTTTTGGATTGAAAACCCTTTTCATGGATAATGGATTGGGCCTAAAAGTTAGGGCCCAATAATGAACGAGTGTCCTATAACCCGAAGACCCAGTTTAGCAAACCCGACCTAATTTGTTCGAGTTTCGGTTTCGGCATAGCTCGCTCTTCTCCTCCTTCATTCTCTTGTCTGTTTTGGTGTTCCTTCTTCCCTGCGTTCTTGGGAGCTTCATCTATCTGGCTATGACTTCAACGGACATCAGAGACATTCTCACAGCTTTTAGTCCTTCTTTGGACTACTTCGCCATCACCACCGGCGATGGCCGCGTTAAGGTTTCCATTCTTTTCATCTTCTTTATGTCTTTTCCATTTAGCTTTTAGTCATAGACTCATAGGTCACACTGTTCCTTCATTTTTTCAGTTTTTCAACCATGAAATCAAATTTGTATTGCTAATGATGCATGCTAATGTTTCTCTTTTGGCGGCTAATGATGTATTTCAACCACTTCTTTAGCGTTCTCTTCCCTTGCTATATGATGAATATGGTTCAAAATATAGGTTATAGGAGGGTTTATTCAGATTCAGTCATGCTGTTAAATAAGTATTATGCATTTATGTATGAGAGTGTGGATATTCTTCAGTGATTGAAGAAGCATATTTATTTATTAAAATAAATTTATTTGTTAGTGACGTAACTGCTTCATTGTATAGATATGGGATACATTGAAGGGTCAGGTACAGACTGAGTTTGCAGATATGTCATCAAATGACACAAGTATATATGATAGATCCACCAAGGGCCATCTCTCAATAGATTATACGTGCATGAAGTGGCTGTCGTTGGATAGAAAGGTTCATTGTTTGATTGGATTTACACCTTTCCTTTTGTCTTTCTTTTATTTCTTTATTCAATAATATTATTCTTACTGATGCCGTGAAATGTTGCAGAAAAAAAGGAAGCATGTATCCTCATTGTTAGTGCTTGGAACTGGTGGTGGTGATGTTTTAGCATTTGATGTGTCTGCTGGTCAAGTAGGTTGGAGAATTAGCAACTGTCATCCAGGGTATTATATGAGTTCTTTTGTAATTGATTATAACTTATGAGGAATCCGATTCTCTGCAGTTATTTTACCTGTAACATAATAATTGGAACTATTGACTCTAAGATTATTGTTATTTCAGTGCTTGTGATGGTGTTAAATCCATGTTATTAGGAAAGAATTATTAATACTTCTTTATGTGTTTCTTGCTCACTCAACTCAATTTGCAGAGGTGTGAGAGCCATTTCATCATCAGCAAATGGATCATGCATCTATACTGCAGGGGCAGATGGGATGGTATGCAGAATTGATTTCACGACAGGAAACCTGTTGGAAAAATTTAAAGCTTCTACAAAGGCTGTATCCTGTATGACTATTTCTTCAGGTATGTATCCTTCATAGCTTTTACAGAAATATTTTGACTTTTGTGGTAGGAACTGCAGTGAATGCATTGGTGTCTGGATGCCAGCTGGTTAATCTCAAATTGAGCTCTACACTTGACAAGTTGTGTAACCTGAATGAGTTTCCCTAGGAATTCTTTGAGCTTTCTCGCATTTTAATTGCCATTAACATTCCAAATAGAAAGCTCGAATTTCTTTCTGTATGATTCATTGATCCAAATTTTAATAATTTGAGGCCATCCATTTAAGTTAGTTCCACCTTTGTTATTCTAAATGAAATATGATTTTGCAATTTAGCTTCATATGGCTGAATGAATGATTCTAAAGTATTAACTCGATTTCATGAGCTGCAGTCAATTAGAAGGTGTTCAGTGAATTAACTAAGATGACTTTGCAATTTCTAAGTATTATTATTTTGTATGTGTGTGTGGTATTTTTATTGTTATTAGTCTTTTTTAAGAAGAAAAAAAAAAACCTTCTTATTTTGGTACTTGGATTCTTTACGTGCATCAGATGGGAAGACTTTAGCTACTGCAGCATCACAGTTGAAGATCTTTAACAGTTCTAATCACAAAGAGATTCAAAAGTTCGCCGGTCATCCTGTGAGTTTCATATAAATTTCATGTATATAGTGTGTTGATTGGTTTCCTAAAGATAGGCATGCATTCCCCCCCATCATCTTCGTCTTTTTTTTCTTTTCTTTTTATATATTTTTTATAATATAGTTTATGGCTTAATTAATAGGGATCTGTTCGGTGCTTGGTCTTCACTGAAGATGGCAAGTATATCCTTTCATCTGCCGTTGGTGAAAGATATGTTGCTCTATGGAGGATAGATGGCGCCCGAAAGCAGTCAGCTAGTTGTGTTCTTGCAATGGACCATCCTGCTGTCTTTCTTGATAGCAGGTGTGTTGATAGTGGGGAACATGATGAGAATGGCATGTGTGTTTTGGCCATCTCAGAAGTTGGTGTTTGTTATTTCTGGTTTGGAAATAGTATTGAAGAACTACGTAATTCAAAACCCACAAAAATATCTTTATCTTCAGAAGATATGTTCTCAAGAAAATACAAGGGTGCATTGCCAACAATATATGCTGCAAAGTTACTAGGCATTGAGAAGCCTTCTTCTGGGCATGTTTTTCTTGTTTCTGGGTTGCTTGTAAAGCCATCATTTCAAAAACTTTTAGTGCATTCTGGTACAGATGTAAAGTTGAATGTCTCCCATGATGGTATTCTTCTCCCAAAGAGTCAATCTCTTGTTAAATCTAAGAAGCGGTCGGATGAACGGAGAGGTGTGGTTTTCTGTGCATTTGAGCTACTCTTTCTCATAAGCTTTATTTTTCTATATTATTATAAATATATTATCTCGTAATTTTTAACTTTTTGCTTGGTTTTGATTCTCATACTCTGGTTATTGAGCTTTTCATTTTACCTTAGTAATTTTCTTCTTAATCTTTGTGTATATCTCTAACCGCTGGTGCAATGTTTTGACAGTAACTGCGCTAGACCGCGCTAATGCAGAAGATGCCTTGCTTCCAATTCCTAAGGTGTTTAATTCTGAGAAAGAGAAAGCATTTCAAGACTCTTCAGACAAAACTGAAAAAGATGAAATGATCCAAGATGAGATCGATGCAATTTGTATGGAGGACCAGCTGAGAGAACTAGGGATACTTAAAAGCGAAAAAGAGTGTTTATCAAACCTTGAAAAATGTTATCCGTTATTGAAGGGTATTAATCTTGAAGCTGCTACTCCAATGAGAAAGGTTAGTTATGAATTGGCATGATTGTCTTTTGGTATTGCGTTTTAGTTTCATTGAGTAAACTTTTATCATTTTGTTTATTTTATTGTCAAGAATTCTTGTTTTCTGTTTTCTTTTTAAATTGTATACACCTGTTTATGCGTCTGAATTTGAGATCCATTCCATCAGATTAGAGCAACTGTTTTGTCGATGGAGCCAAGTGAAGCAATCAAGCTACTTGAATCGTTACTGGCTGCTTGGCAGTCAAGGTATGTTTTATTACTTCGTCTTTAGTTTTCTAGGTTACTAGTTTGTTTGTGTTATATTTAAGCAAATATTTCCTTTTCTGTTTCTGTACATGGCTAATTGGCTATATTAGTTCACTCAGTACTATTAACATTTGCAAATCTGTACTCAACAGGTCATTTAGTGGAAAGTATGTTCTTCCCTGGATATATAGCACATTAGTAAATCATGGTCACAGTTTCACTACTGACGAATCTGCAACATGTATGCTTGATTCCTTGTACAAGGTATTATGTTTGAAGTTTTTCATTTACATGCTTTGTCTCTACTGTCTCAACTTACATTTGTCCAACATTATTTATGAGACACTAGAAAATTCAAATACACTTATATGATATTTCTTCTGCAAGACTGCAACTTATTGTATGATTTAAAATCACAGCAGGAATATGCACAATGTTGCTGTGTGACTACTTTTCTCAACTTTGCTTCTTCTAGACATTCTGATTTTCCAGTGGTTTTATGTTCAGCTTAAGTAATTTAACTTGATTGTGACAAACATACTGTTTGGAAAATTGAATTATCATCTGCCACTTTTCAGATTACCAATTCTAGAGGGCCTACATTTCAGTCTTTATTACAATTATCAGGCCGTCTGCAACTAATGACATCCCAGGTTTGGTCGACGTTTTCTTATAATTAATTTGGCCTTCTGGTGAATGTTATTTGTGGATAGTTGCCTAATTCAAGTTTTCTTCCAGATTGACAAGGCATCTCAGACCTCAAGTGATCCAGTACATGATCTCCAAAAGGATGAAAGTAGTGATGAGGATGAAGAAGATGAATATTTTCATGATGAAGGAGATGATGATTCTGAAATAAGCAGCGATGATGACAGCTAGTCGTTCTATTAAAGAGAGGTACCTAAAAATGAAAGACAAGTTCTCCCGGGCTTTACGCATTGATTCTTACAAAAAATTGGATAAGTAGTTAAACGTGATTTGGTTAGGAGTTAGGACATAATGTACAATTCATAAAGTACCAAAATATTTATTTGATTCGCTTTTTTAATTCCCTGTCTTACAGGTGTTTCATCCTAGAATATTCGAGTCTCATGATGTACTAGATTATAGATTGCAGTAGCTTTTATATGATATTTTATATGCTCAGTCACTGGGTTTTATAATTAATTATTCATGTTCTACTTTACAGATGATGAGTTTCCCCCCTATCTGCAGCTGAAAGAGATTTAGAGGCATAACGGGATGCTGTACTTACGCCAACTTCTCGATGCACTTGTGGCCAAATAGATAGTTGCTTTCTTGAAGAAAGAAATTTTGTTAGCACCTAATAGATTTATTAAAAATGATACCGTCCTAATTATGAACAGACATTTTCACTGATAAGTTAAAATACAAGATTATAGCCAATGAAATTCGTATCATCTTATAGGATTTTTGTCCTCGAGAGTAACATGGTTGTATTCTTCATACGGTTTTTGCATATCCAAATTCCACCGCTATAAAATTTGTATAATTTAAATTCATTTCATGGCAGTTGGCATGCGTGACATTCAATTTGTATTCTTCATGGATTCTTCTTTTATTTGAATTTGCGGTAATTTAATATGGTATAAACAATTAAACATGCATTTGTTCATTGACTTGCATGGTGTTGTGCAATTAGATGATATGCATAGACACGAAAGGAATCTTGTGCTATTTCAATACTACTTACCTCATTCGATTTCCTTTTAAATTATCTTCTACTATGAAAACTTGCTCATCAAGACTTCTGAAATTGATGACAACCAACTAGACTATACAACATGCATTCGGATTATCATCGCTGAACATGGATGTGATGCTTCTGTTTCCACCGTAATTTTCTATAAGATTGTAATGTGTGTGCACTGGTGGTGGCATGACATATTCATATTCGCTAACATAATGTGAAGGCATGCAAGTATTATAACTGTGTGTCACAAACACAGGGCTAGAATTGACTCTGTTAAGGTAGTTTGGCAGATGGTGGTGAATCACATGGACCTCTCTTACATCTTTCCTTCCTGTGTAGCTCTGCCACTGCTGGCTTGAATTGTTCTCTGTTGATGGGGGTGGTGGTGTTGCCTCAGGCGGTGGAGAGGCTTCTGGAGGTGGCAGTTGTGTTGCATCGGCGGCAACTGGTGCCTGATTTCCTTTTGGCTTTGATTCTGTTGGTTGAGATGGAGGAGGGGATAGTTCCATATCAGCACAAATGATGGCATTCTTCTTTGTCTTGTTAATTGCATTGACAATAGTTTCTGGTTCTGCCCACCCAGTTATTGTTAGCTTTTGCTGATCGAAATCGATATGAAGATCATGTATACCTGCAAAAATTGAAAAGTTAGTTCATTCATGTTGCAGCCTAGTTTGGGAGGGAAACCATGCATGTTACATGCCTTACCAAGTATGCCTTTGAGAGCTTTCTTGATCTTCTTCACACATCCATTACAGTCCACTCGGACCTGTATTTGAGTAACTCGAGTTTTCTGCATTTGATGGATTAACCACTCTTGCAAAGATCACCTGCCATGAATCTCTGAAATTGGAGAAATCAAAGGAAGTGGATTATGGATAAAGAATATGTGAATGGAATCTACTTGGACATGCCTTGCACACGGGCAAGGAATATGTAAAAGGCGAGAAATGTTGGTAAGGAATTGTTTTTCTCAAGGGTTAAATATGCTTTTGTCACTCTGAATTTTTTAATCCTTTTATATTCATTTCTTGTAATTCAATGCTCTTTGTAAAACATTATCAATATGATTGATTAGAGGTTAAGCGACATGTCTGAAATTTATCACAAGGAATATATCAGCGAAGTATGATTAAAAATGTGATTCAAATCCTCAATTCTATTACAACCAAAACCAAAGTACAAATATTCTGCAAAACCACAACCCTTCATGGCAATACATGCTAATACCTTATTGAGTAGTACAAATCTTTGCACACTATCATATGTAAAAATAATTTGAATAACTTTGTATATCAAATCTATTTAACATGTAACAATAATTGAATAATAATAATGATGATGATGATCATAGTAATTAAGCATAGACATTTGGATTCTGCTTCAGGTAAGACTCCACAACTTTGTAAATTCCAATTGTGCTTTCCCTTCCTTCCTTCACCTCTTCCTCTGTCACTTGATACTCACCAATGTTGTTGTAATTGCTAATCATTTTGCAGAGGCAACCTCCATCATCAGTGGCCTCAAACTTCACCTCATAAGCAACAGACTCGAGCTTTTCGCCCAACGGACCGCCTTCGATCAGAGTGTATTTGCAAACCAAGTTGTCCTTGTCAAGAACATCAATCCTATGTTTCAGATATTTAAATGGGCCAGCTGCATAACAACAATCACAAGAAATTATTCAACATATATATAGTGTTAGATCAAGTACTTAGAGAACAGTGTTTGCAATCATTGCATAACATATACTATTAATTCATTGTATATAGATAACTTAGGCAACTCAAATTCAGCTTGTGTATGTTTGATTGCTTAATTACCTTCACTGAAGTTAACTTGTTCAATGCTACCAGCTTCTCCGTTTCCTTGGATGAGGTTGACTTCTTTTACAAACTGTGGCAACAACTTTGGGATCAAAGTTCTGGAATCTATGATCAAGGCCTGAAACATACGTGTTGGTGCAACAGAAGATGAATACTGCTGCTCAAAGGTTGTGACTCCCATGGTGAACTTTGTAGGGTGCAGAAATCACAGAGAATCAAAGTTATGATTATGAAATGATGTAGAACCCGAGGTACAAGATTTGGTGTTTTATAGGTCCTAAATGAATGAAGTTTCATAGAAATGAACCCTCTGATTAAATTCACATTTTATTTTATTTTTTGGAATTTAGCAATGGTCAATAATGTGACTTTTCTTATTTGATGACTTCAACTGCTAAAGGCTGCTGAGTATACATATTTTTTAAATTATTATTTATTAAAAATTATATATAAATAATTGGATAAAATATTTTATATATATATATATATATATATATATATATATATATATACACATAAAAAAATTAAAAAATATACTGATTTCCTAATTTTGATATAACTATTATGTAAAATTATAAATGTTAGTTGTTCATGTAACAATTTTTTATGTTTTAGAAATAGTATCAACTCAGTCAAATATATATTCAAGTGAATGTATAATGTATTCATTTGAAAACAATAGCTAAGATGTAAATACATATTATATACGCTAAACATTTCGGTCAAAAATTAAATTATTTAACTATTCTCAACTTTCATTCTTACGTTTATAATCACGTTTTAGGAATAATAATCATATTATTCACACTAATTGTCCCATATATGGATGGCTATTGGTACTTGGTAGAATATGATCATGTGGCTACCTTGGAGGCTTGAATGAATTGCATTATTCATGCATAAACAAATTGTATTCAAACATTATTGCTCCGTTTTTTTCGAGAATTAACATTTTTTATTCGTACCTACCTCTATTGTGAGAACCAGAATTTGTATATTACAAAACTTGAACCACTTTCCCCCAATAATTAGTTATTTATTCAATAATTTTATATAAATAAATGATTTTGGTCAATTAAGTCCAACTAAGTAATTTATTTCTATGTTAAATAGAAGACTATTTCGATATTAAATAAAACTTTATTTCTGTGCAATTTTTTATACTATTTGACACTGAAATAATATTGTATTTATCATAAAAATAAATTATTTGGTTGAATTTAATTAGCCAAAACCACTTGTTCAAATAGTATTACTCTTTTTTATTTATTTTTAATAATTCTACATATATACACATTCATGTATTCATCACAACAAAATAAATTTTTTTATTATGACTCAATTTTTTATCCTAGACTTTATTATTTATGTATTAACCTACGTAAAAACATATATGAATAAATGCATGTACTGTGTAGATTTTTTTTTCTTTTTCTAGTGTCCCCACAATTAGTTTTTTTTTGGGGACAAATTCCCACAATTAGTTTAGTTAGGTATAAATTAAAGGGAAGGTACGTTAGTTATTATTCTTTTTGGACATTGGTACGTTAGATATCAAATCATGATTTTCTAGGGGTATTGGGCTTAACAGTTAAACAAAATGAACTTTAAGTAATGGGCTTATTTTAAGACAATCAGACAGATTATTTCATGATTTAGGTTTTTGGTAAACAAAAGTAGAAAAAAAAATCGCTAATACGTGGTGTTACAGTATTTTCATATGAGTTCTTTTTGTCTACTTTTCAGTATATACTTGTATTTAATATCTTGATTTTAATTAATTTAGTGAATATTAATGTATTTCTTAAATTTGGAATAAAAAATTTTGAGATAGGATATTTAGACTTGGACTACAACCTGGGAATAGTGTGAAATACTGAAAATATATGGTCCAATGCGTTACGCAGCTGGTCCTATTTAAACTAAATTCTAAGCTCTTAATCTATTCAAAACCACTGGTCTCAAACCGTGTGCTGCGGATGATGAATGTTAACACCTAAATGAGTCTTGGTAAATCAATCATAATTACTGTTCTGAATGACTAATGATCATTCCATAACTTTTATTTTGAGAGATTTTTTTAGCACAATTCACTCATTATTGTACTGTAACCCTTATTATCAGTTATCAGTCATGACTTTTTTAGCATAACTTTAGTTTGGTCATCATGTATATCACGACTTTTGAATAATAGATGCAGCGAAAAGCAAGAGCTTCAAGTTGATGAGGTCAATTAAGAAACTGCTATTGTTGAATTAGATTTGATTAGATGATGAGTATGTTATTAGAGGTTAACTGATCTGCTCTTATAACATATGCTAAAGATCAAGAACGCAATGATTTGAGCAAATTAAATACTACAACCATGAAAATCCATGCAAATAATAGTAAGCTACAGAGTGAAAAGATGTTTGGACAGTATAATAATAATGATTCGAATTTCTTTTGTATTCATTTTGATTGACATGAAGCTCACACGAAGGGCCAAAGCTGCAGCAAAAGAAAAAATAAAAAAAGAAAAAGAGGCCCATTTATTTCATATTACAGAGTAAAAAACGCATTTACTTGAAGCACACGCAAACACACACAAACTCTTGATCAGTTATCAGCATTGACAAAAGTGTTCTAATATTCAGAAGGGTTGGCCAAGACATAACCTTCAATGGCCTTGAAGAGACCATCACCCTTGGCCTTACCCTTCTTCATGTCTTCCTCATCTGGCTTTGCATCTCCTTTTGAGTGGTACTTCACACTAAGCTTTCCAATGGATCCTCCATTGGGACCTTCTACCAGCTTTGCTTCAAATGTTATCTTCTCCATTGTCTCTGGCAGAGCCACTCCTCCAACAACACTGTAGTTATATCCGTAGTTAGCCTCATCTATTGCCTCCACTTTGTGCAATATATACTTACTTTCCCCACCTGCATACACATATATACATCATTATTATCATTACAATTCATCACAAACACATACATATATAATTTATATAAATTTTTTATATTGGTAATGGGATATCTTAGGTCCGAATAATCACTTACGCTTGCCTTAGCTACGAGGATATCTAGGCCCGGCAGGAATGTGGTTACATACATATATAATTTATTAAGTTTAATTAAGTAAATGTTATTACTGACCCTCAACAAAGGTGAGTTTCTTGATGGATCCAGGTCCACCGTTTCCCTCAAGGAGTTCAACACTCTTGATGTCATCAATAACCTTAGGCATGATGGTATCGGCATCTTTGACCAGAGCTTTGTAAAGCTTGGCAGGGGGCACGGTGGAGGTGATTTGATCCTCAAATGTGAACACAGCCATGATGATGATGGATGATGATGATGATAGTGAATTAAGAATGAATGAAGCAGTAGATGATTTGTGAGCTAAGTGAGCTTAATTAATTAGCTTTGTTTGAAGTGTGTGATTGATGAGCAGAGAAGTAGGTTCTATATATAGGCTCATGGGATGGTGTATATGTGAAGGTGCTGAGTGCTGACTCATCATTCTTACGACCGCCATCTTGGGTCTTATTTTCTTTTCATTTTTCTACTAAATACTATTCTATTTCTATTTTCTACCCATATTTAAGTTCAAAAAATGCGGTTCCTATACCAAATCAAATCCCCATCTATCTATTTTTATATAAATACATATATTATTTAATTTATTTTTAATATATATATATATATATTTAATAACTAATTTTCAATTAATTTTAATGTACAGCTAATTGTTTAAGTTTTCGTTCATTTTTTCCTCCTCTACCCATGGAGGCCCATAGGTTTGTACTTGATTTTAGACTTTAAGTGGGGCTCAAGGCTCAATGTTTATGATTATATCTATATATATTATTAACTTTTAATTAATTAATGTTAACTATTTTTAATTCTAATTTTTTCAATTTACATACTTTAAAATTTAATATAAAATAATAATTTATTAATTATATATATAAAGCAGCTTATTCGTTTTTTCTTTCAAAGCATACTATTTTCTTATTCTCATCAGGTTTTGTTAAAAAAATCACTTTTATTTAACTATTAATTACCCAACAAAATAACATATCAATTATCCATATCAATTAATTAACTAAAAACATTAATTTTCATTTAAAAAAGACTACGGAACCAATATTAATAAAAAATCAACACATAATTATCAATAATACTTAATATAAATTTTGGACTTAATTATTGCTTCCTAATATTTCTACTTGTCACCATTAAAAGTGATTTAATATCAGAACGCATTATTTAATCCCATTTTGAACTTGGATATATAGTTGGCTGAAGAATGTTACTTGTTTACTACACCAACTAGATCTTGTTGGAGACTAATTTAAGGTATTGTCAAACATTGCGATTGGGAAGCATTCAAATTCAACAAATTTAAAATTAAAAACATCACTTTCAAAGATGGCGTTCTCTCGTCCATTTAGGGTTGAATGTTTACGTATACTTAGCTTGATCAAATAAATTATCGTAGTGAAGTATTGAATTGAATTGAAGGCACAACCAGAATGAAGCAGAATGCAGTGGCATTTTAGTGGTATAGACGACGCCCTTCTAGAACTCCCATTTTTAAAAAATATAATAATAAATTTGTCATTATAAACAATTTCTTTTAATTTCTCTTCTTATAATAAATGCGATATGTGAAAAATTCTAAGGCGTGATACATATTTGTGTTATGCTTTTATAGACTATTATACTTCTAGTAATGTTTAGGTGTTTTTTTAGTAAATTTAGAAAATGTCATGTGAGCAACATATTTGGGAGCCAATACACTCAACGTTAATAGTAAATGAATTATGGATGATAATTTATATATTTTGTGGGTGATAATTTTTATTTTTTTGATGATAATAGTTTTTAATTTCGGATGATAAAACTTTTTAATTTTAAATGATAACTTAATTATTGGCTCTCTAAAAATTTTCTAACGTTGTTTCCATAGCATTATTAGTAAATTTAATATTTGTTCTATTCTATTTAATATTATTATATGAATATGCTGGGCCAAATTACATAACAAAAATGCTACGGGAAATAAAAAAAATTAGTCACAAATCAATCATTGTATATTTATATATAAATATATATTTTATTTAATTTATTTTTAATTATATTTTATATTCTAATATATATTCCATACAAGTAATTAATGATTTAATAATTGATTTTTAGTGTATATATAATATATGATTAGTTAGAGCAAATAATAACAAATAATAATGCCACAACTAGCTATTATAATTTGGATTTGGCATTTTATCTAAAAAAAATGGCATATACACACAAAAGGATTATCAAATAAATTAAATAACCCCTCTCTCTCTCTCTCTCTCTCTCTCTCTCTCTATATATATATATATATATATATATATATATATATATATTAATT